>VYXH01000467.1:140487-296311 GCA_013397275.1 Burhinus bistriatus | reverse complement strand
TTCCGTGATTCCGTGATTCTCAAGTTCCCTGGTCAGATACAGCCTGAGATCTCACCTATGACAGCAAGTATTTACCCTATAGATATACACATCTCTGACATGAGGTCATTAATGAGCAGCAGTGGATTATACTGTCTGGCATTTCCATTTGTTTTTGCATTGTTAGAAATCCCGAGATAGTGGTTCCTTTAAATTACCCCAAATTCTCTAATGTTTTTCATATTTAAGCAACTAAGATAGGTGATTACAGCTTTTGAGATGCCCGGTTACTTATCTGAAATTACATTAAAGCTGCTTTCCTAGCTGTTAAATCACATGGAGTGTCTAACTCATGCATGCTTTCTTTCGAAATGTTGGTAATTTTATTAAAAAATTATGATGTAAATAGGTCGAATGGAGACAGTAGATTAAATTTTCTTGTAAAGTTGTCCCAGAGGCCAGAATCCCCTGCCTGTTTAGAAGATATTACCCTTACTGTTATTGCAGGCATTACAAAAGAGCATAGGTTTTGATACCACTAATAGCTCTGCTGCCTGTCCTCTCTTGCTGGGGATCAAAAGGTCATATGAGCTTTGTGAGCCTCTTAGACCAGGGTGGCAAAGCTGTACTAGTTTCTGCGGCCCACTATACATTATGGTTTACAAGACAGTACGGTTTACAGACAAATGTTGTGCCAAGGATCACATGTGGCCCTCTTGACCTCCCAACTCAAAAGAGTAAATTTCCTTTAAAGCCGGCTTATTTGGAACAGACCGTAGCATGGATCTAGAATGAACAGTTAATTGCTCTTCCTCTGCTGTGAGATGCATAAGCTCTTCCACACTTCCTATAGGAGTGTACATCATGTAAAAAACAATTATCTTGATACGTCCATGGAAAAGACCATGACTTCTTACTGTTGACCACAGCTTGTTACTGTTGCATTTCTCAGTGAGTGAAATACTGGCTGGTTTGAAGCTAGTGGAAGGTCTCTATTTAACCTCAGTGAGTTTTATGCATGGCAAAATTTATTCCTAATGAAACAATTTTATGAAATTTATCAGTAAGTTGGAATTAAAACATGAAATTGTATGTAGTGTTAATTTAGTTTACATGATATAGAATATGAAAAGGCATCAAAGGGAACATAATTCTGCTAAGTCCCAACTAGCCAAGGAGGACAGCAGACAGTTCAGCTGTGACAAGTTACGACAGAGGTGTCATTCCACCATACCCTCCATACATTCTTTTGACTAATTTACAGCTATAAATTTATACTCTGAAGTCTTCATCTTACAATATCACTATTATCTGGAAATAGCACTTGAGACCCCTACTTTTCTTGCTCCTTACTAGGTATCTGTCAGCCAACATACACTGATCTGCATAGCAAGCCCCTGTTCCTAATGGATTACCTCAGCAAAGCAGTTCAAGTGCTTCAACTAAACCAATAATTCAGGTGCCTCTTGTTCTCACTTGACTAGCAGAGCTTGAGATAAGTCTTGGTGGACAATGGAAATTGATATTTTATGAAGAATCCCCATCCAGTATCTGCCTAATCTAGCTTACATCCAAACATGATATGCCTTTTCTCTTGCTATCCCCTCCTGAGCAACTCAAGTCTTTCATACCTAATCCTGTTTAAAATACAGAAACTAAACTGTGTGGCACCTGAGAGCCCACAGGTATTTTGGAAGAATCTCTCACTACTGCCATGTGGGTGGAGCACCACACAAAAAATGCAGTTATAGCCATCTTTTGAACATTTGGTTGGCAAGGTGGGGAATGCCTGTTTCAGGTGGTGGCTAGACTATACACCTGGGAAAGGAGGGACCTGTGCCTGGAGTCCTGCCTTTGCCGGGAGGGTATCCCATCTACAGATACTCTCTCCAGGATAACCTGACTGTGGGACTACACGGAAAGTCATGCGGGCAGGCAGGGAAAGCCAGCACTGCCTCTGCAGCTGGAAGGCCAGGGTGACTTTTTTGGAAGTAGGACAGTTGGTCCTTGCTTAGGACTATTTCCTTGGGGGCATAAAAGGGAGGAGAGGTTGCCATGACAGGGTAATTGTGCAGCTCTCCCACCTTTGATACCTGGCCTCCATTATTCAAAAAGATGTTGGTCACTGTGCATGGCATTGTATAGGCTGTAAGGATAAACTTTGGGCCCTGGATAAGCCTGGTGCTACAGAAATACTCTTATGGGCATCACTTTTCCTTGGTTACATATGGGTGGCTCCTTACTCAAAACGGCTCCGTGTTGGTTCAGCCTCTGAGGCACCTGGTATCCTTGTGTGCCACGGAGCCTTTCAGGCCAGGGACAGCCTAGGTGCTCACTTTGAACTTTCAATTCATCACTGGCGATGAAGTCCCCAAAAGGTTAGGAGCCTGCAGCACCTAACTGGTAGGTGTGAAAGCCAGTTTACTGGGTTACGGTCTCTCTTGAAGCCACTCTGTACCATCCTCATAGATGGTGATTATGGCTGAGCCAGCTGGTTTGGGCTGACTCCATTTGAAACTCTCTTTCCAGAGGCTGAGGGCATAAGAGCAGGACCAAGTAAACTAATACTGTGTTTTTCAGTGATGGAAGTGGGCAACAGGGTGGGCAAACATCATGTCTCCAAACCAGTCTTAACAAAGTTCCTGCAAAAGTACGTTAAAAATACTACCAACAATATCTTAAATGTAAATATTTCATTTAAAAAATAAGTGCATCTTGGTTCCTTTTATTTCTCTTTTAAGTGATGGTTAGGTACACAGGATTAATTTGTTTGACTAATTTTCCTGTTACAATGGTATAATCTAATCCAGGTAAAGATACACAACTGTTCAAAGCTTTTAACATTTGCTTTCAATGTTAACTCTCCAGCTGTGGTTAGAAAAATAATTCTTCCAGAAATCTGATCTGCAGTGCTTCCTTTTGTAGTGCTTTTGGCTTCTTTCAGCTCTCTTCCAAACCTGCAGTAATGGCGTTCCTCTGTAATTCATATTTGCTTTCACAAATCCCAGCTAAAGAATGCAAGAAAGAAAGCAAACTCTCTTCTAAATCAGCAGTGACTTGAACTGAATGGAGCAAAAATACCATTCTGCTACATTCTTTTGTGAAGTGCTTTCATTTAGTTCTTGTTAATTAAGACCATCAAACTTCTGAAATTGTTCTCATGTTGAAAATGTAGTTCTCTTTCACTAAATATTATTAGGAATAACCTCCAAGCGTAAGAAAAAAGTAAAACTAAGCCTTCAAAGTGTCATGGTTTACTTTGTTTAACACAGAAAGATGGTAGTTCTAGTATTTTGCTTGATATCATTCTGTAAAGGGAATATTTTTCAGTCAAAACCACTTTTATACTATCTTAGTAACACTAGTAACCTACCCTCACACATTATTTCAAAACAAGTATAAACAGGATAGAACAGTGCATTAAATGCATCACTATACTTCTAAGTTTCAATTTACTTCTGTTACAGTAAAACCAGCTTTTTATAAACAGATGTTTCATGTTTTCCATTCTAATGTATGACATACAGTGAGATTCACATTTCCCTTAAATAATGGTTTTGCCACTATGAATCCTTATCACAGCTGTTGAACAATGACTCCAGAGCAGATAATTTCAGCAAGAGATAATATAAAATCCATGACAGCTTCATATTCAAATTGAAATCTTGTTTGGAGGCTCCTAAAATAAAGACTTTCAAGTTTTTCATCATGAAATACAGTACTTTGGTGTTCTAAATTCTGGTTACATCTACAAGTGATAAATGTCAACCCAAATGGGGTTTGGGAAGAGGACGCCTTAAAATGATGTTACTGTGTGTAACTGCTGCTTAACAGAGAAAAATAAAGTACAAGCCACAAGCTGCAAGGCTTGCTAATTTAATCTAAAATAAATAAACCCAATGGGCTTAGGAAAAGGTGACATAAATTTGTTTCAAGAAAATGTGGATGACAAAATGTGTTATGTCTAACCTGTATTGCATAGTCTCTCTCTAGTGGAGATACTGGTTTGTTGTCCTCACTCCCAATTTCTTTTGTTGCCACAGGGTAATAAATTAAAAAATGTCCTTAGAGGTCTCTTTGGAAAACTCTTGATTTAAATTCTTTCTTCCCTTTCCTTACTATGTGTTTAATTTTAATAATTTTAATGAGAAGAACAATAAACTCCTTTAGTAAAGCTCTGGAATAGGTCCAAATCAAAAGCTTAAGAATGGCACGGTTAAGACTTCTATGGCTTTCAGAAATTTTAATTAGGCAAGGCAAAAATGCTTTCTGGTCAGGTTAATGCTTTTATGCTTATTGTTGGTATTATTTTGTCTCTTTTCTATTACGGTCTTGTAAAAATAGAAAAACTCAATTTGGATTTAGTCTTCTTATTTTTTGGAAAATGTTAAAATTTGAGAGTCAACAAAACGTTTAGAAAACATGTCTTCTGTGCATTGTCAGAAGGTTTCCTTTGTCCCTTTTGAAATTATTTTTTCTGATAGATAGTAAGGATTAAAATTATAGATGTATGTATAAAAAAGGTATTTGAAAATATTAATGTGCATAACAAAGGTCTGATTTTGTTACGTTTACTTACATCTGGGGAGTACACTTTTCTCCCATGTTTTGCTCTGCTGATATCAGATGGAATTTTTTGAAGGGTGGAATGATATTCAGCATAACCAGACATTTGAGAGTCAATGAAAAATAATTTAAAAGCCTTAAACCAGAAATAGCCTCTCAACTTTCTAGAAAAAAATTTTGCCACATTTATACTCACCGAGTATATAAGCTTGGAGGTAAATTTTACTGCAATTATCTTCTTATAAGTATACTTTCTCTTTGCCTTCTTTTTCTTTTTCTTTTTTTTTTTTTATTCTAAAGCACAAAAGGTTCTGTCAATTCAGGCATTACATTTTAACATATCCATTTAGAAAGAAATTTAATTATTTTTTTTCCTAATGTCTCCTTATATGGGTATATTACTAAGGAGAAGTATCTGGCTATGAAAACCTTAGAAAAGAGATGTATGCTGTAATCCTACAAAACTATGTGCATGAAGAGAATGGGACTACTAGTGAATCTAAACTTAAACGTGCATTTAATATTTTGCAGTAATAACTTTAAAGCAAAATATTTGCATGGAAGACATGCTATTGTAGCAGCTAATATCATAAGAAATTGTTTTTTATTGCTTCTGAAGCCCTCTGTTGTATATTAACCTGTGCTTTTGCAGGAAGGAGAATGTGTGCACCAGTATGCACTCCAGAAGAGGAGAAAGATCACATAAAATCGCATATTTTGCAATGTTTAAAATGTGTAGGTTGCTTGCTGCTTTCTGCTTATTTCAGAAGTTGAAGTAGCTTATTTTCTGTTCTAGGATATGTGCCAATCTAACACTTAAAGTGACTAGGTATTTCTTACGTGTCCCAAGGCTAAGCGCTGCAGAGGAAGGTTATGAAAGAAGAAATGGAGTAATACCTTGATGCCTTTGAAACTGAAAGAGTAGGATTTTGCACAAGATTTTAAAAGGCTTACAGTACTTACTGCTATTATGATGAATATCTCAGTTGTATCTAAAATAATACCCCAGATGAAAGTACCATTGTTAGAGGCCATTCAAATTTATAGGGTGAGGGAGTCTGAGAAGAGTTGAGACAAGATGAAAACAGAAGTGAAGTCATGTGGATAAGGTTATTCTGGCAAGTAGCTGAGGAATATAGCCGAGAAAAAGTAGTTCAGAAATAAACTTTTCAAACTAGAAATGTACTTTAGAAGTTATTTTGTGAGAATATGCACTTGTAATCAAAAATGATGTCTTAGGGAGTTGCTTTAAAAGTTCTAATATTTTCAAATAACTATATTAAAAATACATATTTGATTTTTCCACCAGTAGCTGTGTTTTGATAAATCAAACTTTGACAAATATTATTAAATATTTGGAAAGATAAATAAAAAAAAATCTTTTTTGAAAAAAACCCACAACTTTGTAGTTCATGATAATAACTTTTCACTAGTCACTAGATATTTGACTTAGTTCAGGCTTTGGATCTAAACAGCTCAAGTGCCTGAAAGCCAGATCTAGATCTGATAGATATAGCTGTAACTGAGAGACTTTTTTCCTTGAAACATACAGAAAGATGTATAAAAATACGTAAAGAAGCACACTGGGTTAGAAGTGTATAAGAAATCCACTAGTCCTACACTTGCTTATGCTATCACAAGTATGAAGGAAGCCAGTAGAATTAAAGTAATTTATTAGAGATTCCTACTGCAGTAGAATAATTTTGTCTGGGTTTTTTTTTGTTTTTTATCACTTTTCCTGCCTGTTGCAAATCCTAAAATATTTAGTCTAGGACTTAATTTCCATGCTGTCCACATGTAACAAAAAAGGCCTTCCAGAATAACCATCCCTCTCTAGTATTTCATCTGACAGGAGGGAAAGAAAAGACCCTCTATACAATGCTGAGCTTAAAAATAAACTTTTCATGTTTGCAAATAAGTGAAAGCACAATGGGATCCTGTGTTTCGATCTTGTGTGTGTATTCATCATGGATGCTTAATTATGAAGCATAGAACTAAAGCCGAACTGTGTACCCCTGGTTACAGGACCCAGGGGATGACTGGATTCACTGCTTGGTAACTTGTTCCTCAGGGGCCAATTAAAAGCACACCAGGTAAAGTTAAATAAAAAAATATATAACTCCTATACACTGCAGATTTTACTCATTGCTGGAAACTGGCATCAAGAGAACCTCGGTAAACTGCCCTTTTTATTGCCTGCTTTATATGAAACATTTAGCAATACCTGTAAATTCCAATTTATTTCACCATTTATTGTCAGAAATACAACTGGAGGAAATTTTTTAATGCATAATTCTTCTACTATACTTGTGAAAGACGAACAGGTATGTTCTTAGCTGAGAAGCTGTCTCTACACTCTTACAGCCCCTACAAGAAAATATTCCACTTCTTTCTCTGCTGATGTTCATGTAGAGCACCATATGAAGGAATTTCAGATTTTGTTTATGTCAGTAATTTAATCTTAAAGTCATAAAAGCGTGTTTATTTTAGCTCTGCTAGTGATGAATTCTTTCTGCTTTCAGATAAATCACAGTTAAAGAGAGTTGTTGAATAATTCATCAATATCATTTTGAACACTTTAGTATATCAGATCTCAGAAAATATACCAAGAAAATGAACAGGAAAAGCATAAAGCACCCGTAATGTATTGCAAATGTACGTGCATGAAAAATATGGGCTTTGTCTCTTTCATTTTTATCTGGTGTTACGCTGGTGTGGTTGCTTAAGTTTAATAGGAGCAGCTCCTCTTTTGCAATGGTGCAAATGGTAAAAGAAACAGGAATATGATATGCATGGATTGAATGGAAAACACAGGAGCAGATATACATATCGCAGTAATGTATTGGCTCATGTTTAAACATAAATGACTGTATCAATAAGCAAACAGCCATTAATAAGCAGCAGTTAACCCCGTTAGAGATTTTATCATATGCATGAGTACTTTTTGCTAATGAGAAAATGCTTCGTTTATCAAAGTAATGTTGGTTTCATAGAGACGTAATTCCAAGTTTCTTGTGTTGTACTGGGAATACCAAAGGAAGTAAAGAATGAATTAATTGGTATTAGTATACTTGAACAGATTTAGAAAAAACTGTGAAGAAGTCTGCACTCTAATAAGGCTGGAAAAGTCTTTAGCTGAGAAACATATTGTTTGTGAAGGGTTTGCTAACAGATTTGTGGAAAAAAACAATAAATATTCAGGGAGACAAAAAGGGTAGGAACACTGACTATCTGGAAAACCCTATCATTTACACTTTCGGTCAATAAAAATAGTCTGAACTACTCATTTAAGTACACTCTGTAGGTAACCGGGGAAAAAAAAGCATTTGCAAAGGGCTACACATCCTGTCTTGAACACAGATATTTAATGTAAGTGACATGAATTACTGTCTGCAAGTTGTTCTGTCTCTCTGGTGGATAGGAGAGTTGCTGCTTCCATGAGGGTCCCACATCCCTGCAGCACACAGACGTATTTGTTATTCATTAACACTAAGTAACTTACTGAGCTACTATACCAAGCACACAAAAGGCAAGTAACAAAGAATGTGAAAGCAATGACTAAACTAATAAGGAGATATAAAAATGAAATTCATATTAAATGACCTTCCAACAGTTTGAATTTGCAAATATTAAGTGGTGTTGGTTGTTGCACATAAGACATCCGTTAGAGGATTTTTTATTTTTCCAACAGAACAAAGCAGCTTTATATGAATATTGTTTCCCTTTAAAGTCTTATAAATCTGATGCCCCAAGACATCTGGACACTCACGAAAATTCCTGGGCTTATAAACTGGGAAGGTCAGACCGCAAATTATCCCCAGATACTCCAGCAAATCTGGAAACAGCAAAGTAAGCAGTTAATTTTTAAATGTTGCAGTTCGGGTTTGGTGTTTTTTTTTTTTAATGTAACTGTTAATCCAGTTTGTTGGCAGGACTCTATGCTTAAAATTTGGAAAACAAATAGAGATATAGAAACTATTAATTGGCCTTTGTGTTTATAGAAAAATTGGAAATACGTGAAGAATATGTGATTATGTGAAGACTTGAAATAATCTTGTGGGAGTCAGTAGTTGTTGTAATTCCATAATTCTTTATTATAGCCTGCGGCTGGCATTTTGTTATGTTTATTATACTTATTCTTGACTTCTTGAAGTCAGTCAACTCTAAAGCTTTTAAAGTAAGTGTTAAGTTTGGAAAGGGTCTTTATTAAAGAAAGTCTCATCAAGGTCTTACAGAAGCTTGTGGGATCATGAGCTAATGAGAGCTGATCTTTGCAAAAGTCAGACAAGCTTGGGCTAGAAATACAGGACAATTATTTTCTCTATCAAATCACAATGACTGTTGAGGATACCCATTAAATTGCATGTAACTGCCAATCTTAAAATATTTTTATCATGTGTAAAGGAACAATAGTGCTTTTATATGGCCTATAAATACTGAGTAAGAAAACTCCTGCTAAAAGTGGCTCATGCTCAGAGCAGTGGAGAAAAAGAGAGGAATGTGGCTCACGAGCAGACTGAACAGAACAGTAGTTTGACAAAAGTCATGGAAACTTGACCATGTTGTTCATTTTATTAGCTATGTTCACCTAAGGATTTCAATATCCAGGTAGCGATCCCAAAACTGATCCTGAGACCATTTACCTTTTGCAAGGCTGTTGGAAATGGGCCCCACACAGAATCAAATCAAATATTGCCATTTATAGCATCTTTACAGTTTCTAAGGGTGTAAAAGTGCTGGGTAATCTGTCAGAAACTCTTCAGGCGAGGATTCACAAATTTGGGGATGTGCTAGAAGAGATATCCCTCACTGGCAGTAGGACTGCTGTGCTTTTGTTGGAATAACGTCATGTTCCATGCGTGTCCCTTGCCCCGTGAGGTGGTAGCGCTGATGCAGCATGCTGGCTCCACGTGGTCGCTGTGGTTTGATGGCCCCTGGCAAGGGACTAGCTAGGGAGAAAGGCAGGAGGGTGCAGGTGGGAAAAGGCACAGCACGAGAGGAGAATACGCAGCACTGGCCTTAACATGTTGCGCTTCTGCTCCGTCGGGACGCTGGTGCTTCCTCCCTCAGCTTCTGCACAGCAGCTGTGCATGCTGGTCACACCTTCTCAGTGAGCACAAAACTACACAAAAGGACACCAAAAAAAGCAGTTACTGTGAGACATCTTTACCAGAACTTTGTAGAATTTGTTGAAAGAGCAGTCTCTTGTTTCTGCTTCACCCGGAGTGTTAGCAAACAGCGCCCTTTCTGTTGGAGTGGGGTACAGCTGTTGGTATCTGAAAAGAACCAAACATGAATTAACACTTTGCTTCATATTGATTGCCACTTTTACTTAAAGAGTAGTGTTATCTGGTATGTGAATTCCAAAAAAAAGCCTTACTGTGAAATATTTCATTCTTTTGTTGTGCTACTTGTAGCTACTTACTGAACTACTGCATAATAT
The DNA here is from genome assembly GCA_013397275.1 of Burhinus bistriatus. Taxonomy (NCBI): domain Eukaryota; kingdom Metazoa; phylum Chordata; class Aves; order Charadriiformes; family Burhinidae; genus Burhinus; species Burhinus bistriatus. The sequence goes on along the minus strand of VYXH01000467.1, from coordinate 286,323 downwards.
CATAGAAAATATTATTAGACAAAGATAATTATAAATAAGAGAAAAGAAACAGAAGTGCCTCTTCCTAGGAGTGTTGCCATTCTGTCTGAGCTGATTTAAACATCACTGTCTTGGAAAAAGAGATGTGGAATACTAGATCACTTCTGATAAGTCTTCTTGTTTGGTTCCTTATTAGTTGTTTACAGCTAAATTCTCTCTGAAGCTTCTCATGCTATCCTACTGTGAGTTTAGACCAAACCTGAAATGTTGAAAAAGGCTTTTTTACAACAAAGAATATTCTATGTGACATATGGAAAAAATTGTACTTCATGTTGTCAAATCACCATATAAGCATAAAAATGTAGACTTCTGTGCATCTCTAGGACATACCTAAAAATGATTTTCAGTGAGGTAACTGATATGAAACACCAAACATTTGCAGAGCCCTTATCAATAATATGAGAAAATAGAAATCTAGTGGTATTCATTATATTTTACACATTAGTTAACAACATTGATAAAATTACTGTTTTCCTAAGAGCATCAACACCTAAGCGTTGCTTATTTTAGAATAATAATTTAATTTTATGGTTACATGACAGAATTTCTATCAGTGGTTTCAGTGATAGGAGAGGCAGCCAACACAAGCTGGAACATGGGAAATCCTGATTATGAGGATACAAATTTTTATCCTGACAGTTGTTAGACCCTTGAACAGGCTAACCAGAGTCTGTGAAAACTTAGTTCTTGGGGATATTAATTGACTGAACAAAGCCTTGAGCAAGCTGGTCAGGTTGGACCTGCTTTGTGCAGGGGTGTTCAAGCACTGTTTGAATATATGGGACTGAAAACCCCAAATGATGGCTGCTAGCAAATACTTGTAAGATGAACTGTCTGAGAAAAGGCTGCTGATGGCTGCCCTGTCAATATGGGTAAGACCTTGTTAATGATAATAAAATTCAACTAAAGACATGAGTTATATTTATCATTACATAAGCTTTCCTAATGAAGACAAATCATTAAAGGAGTAAATGAGGTTCCATGATTTTTGGAAAACAAGATGATTTGCTGAGATAGCATGACAATGCTGGATACAAGTGATCACATTAGAGTATCCTGTGGGGCACCTTAATGTATCCACATCCCTGTGCAGTTGACAGATATTGTACAGGATATTTGGGACTATGGGAGGTCTTTGCACTTCGGGATAGCAGGTGAAAGCTGGGATACCCTAGTGTATATCCCCATCACAGATGGCATTCAATACTTCGGGGGTAACTGAGTAAAGCTATTGCAATATTAATTCAGAACATAATTCAGAGCATTGCCAGGCAGTGCTGGTCAGAAAGTGTGCTTTGTTGGAATTCAAAACATCACAAGATTTCAGGGATGATTGTAACCTGTTTTCCCAGCAAACTGGCTTTGGAGAATTACTGCTTTTGCATTACCTGGCAGTTGTCAGGTAGAGTTCCAAAAAATAAAAAAAGAAAAGATGTGACCATCCTTGGCATACCCACACAGTGGGCCTGTCTTGGAGATGTAGACTGATCCCTCTGGCTTGTGTGGCATCTGGTCACTGTTCTAGGTGAGAGACATCCTGGTGTGAAGCCAGTGGCTGAAGGCGGCAGACAGTGGCGGGTTCCTGGCCAGTACTTCCAAGATACCAGTCTCCAAGGGAGAAGCCTGAAAGTCCTGGTGTTAACTTGGATTCAGCTTCCAGCCCTGCCTAAAAGCCTTGAAAATCCTGGCTGGAGACAGATGACAGTTTTTGTGCGCCTCCCTCCACCTCCCCCTCCCATTTATAGACTTGAGACTGGGAACCTGGGCATGCTGAAACTGATTTTGGGAAGCTGGAATAGTCCCACTGGTGCTGTCTTACTGCCAGGAAGCTGCAAATTCTGGCATCTTCAGAGACTGCTGAGGGAAGCTAGACAACTTAGGCATTTTCAGATTTAACAAGAAAGCTAGTTTCACAAAGCAGCTGTGCAGAATATTAAAGTCTAGATTGCTTCCGAAATGTCATGTCTCACTGTTCCTGACATGAAAATTTGTATAAAACTCTGACTAACAAGAAAACAGATTTTTTTTGTTGTTTTATTTTCTTTTGGGGTTGATTCAGATGGAAACAATACTATTAATCATATTATTTTTCAAGCAGGATTCTGATCAGCTCTGTCTCTGGGTAATCTTCAATTTAATTTTCTAACATCATGCTCTGTCCCAGTTCCTTTGGGCTATTCCTGAGACATAGAAATTACTTTGCCTGACTACAAAGATCTAATTTTCTTTGGAAAAAAAAAACAACAACAAAACAAAACCAAGCACTAATGTCTGAAGGAAGTATAATAAATTGCTTAAGTCTTCTAGAGTCTCTCCTTTCGGAAGAATCACTGTCCTAAATTGCCTTTGGAGTTTTGTTCCTGTTTTACTAAATGAGTGCTTTCTTCAAATATCAAATCATCTAGTTCTGACTGTTGCTCTCAGCTCAGACTCTTCAGAGGTTTGGTAAATGGATCTGGTTTCTTGTCTCCCCTCTCAACAGAGAATGGAAACAAGTCCTTGGCCCTAAGCATGACTTTAGCTAGGTAAGTCAAGTTTTTCATCAGTCCCTGGCCTGCTACAAAAGATGCATGACATATAACTTTAGAAACACCTAGATGTTAGAAAAGCGCCAATGTTTGAGTGTAGCACTGATAAAACTCAAAAGAGGTAACAAGAGAAGGTGGAAGCCTGTGGGAAGGATGATAAGCTTTGGAAAAACAGCAGACTGATGGCTGATCTTTGGAACAGTTTGAAGATGCAGAAGAGGATGAAAATAATTGCCAAATACAAGCCAAATATGAAATTAAAAATAATAAGGAACTATGGAGTATATGTCCACTGAGTGCACGTTTTTATATTGTTTAAGGCCTGCTCTCCATGCCTGAGCCCCAGCCTCACGGCCTTGACGTGTGAGCCATGAGGGTTTGTGTAAGCACTTTGGAGCAGGGAAAAAGACTTGTCCTGAAATACCAGCACTGCCTTTATAACTCCATATAATAATTGCATGTTTTTAAATACTGTTTTTTGTGATTCAGGCTTGAACAGCCAGAGTATTTTATCTTACAGATAGTCTCTATAAAGGAAAATCTTGCAGGCTGCACATGGAGTCTTTCTGAGAGCCTTACTTATAGCAGGAGATCCCAACTTCACAGCCAGTTTAGCCTTTTCCCAGTATTCAGATAGACACTTTAGTCTTCATTATTGTTGTTCTTTCTTCTTATTTCAGTCTGTCAGGCTATTCTACTTTCTTCTAATAGCTATTGGCAAGCCACAACAGATTATCAGCCAAAGCCTTACCATCTAGTCGGATTCCTGTCCACTATTTAAAGCTGCATTTCGCTGCTTAAGGAAGAATTTACTGAATGCAGTCTATAATTTGGATGCTACCTAGAGTAAGTGTGAAGCTATGTTCTAATATAAAAGTGAACTAAGTGAAACTTAGTAAAAGCGGAAGTGAACTAATTAGCAGCATTGTTTCTACGTATGTGAAACATGACCTTTATCGATTAAGCATACGTTTTCGCAAGATCCTCAAAATTTGTGCTCCATGGGGGCTTCTCTGCTGTTGCAGAATTGCTGCCACTTACATCCTAACATGTGGCTCCAGAAGTTGAATTCTACTGAGCAATGCAAAATGGAGTTTGTATTTAAGAATATATAACTGCTTTTTTCCATCGTCAATGAGTTTTACACTGTTTGTTTTGGTAATACAGTCCGTGATGGTCCAGAGACAGAAGAACCACATGAAACTGAAGTGACCTTTTAGACGAGCATTACTCTTAAAGAAGCTGTTGGTCTTGGAATCTCTACTGAAGGCAACAAGCTGTAAAAGGGTTTCTTGCTCCATAAGCTGAAGCAAGTTGAAAGTATGTTACAGCAATAGGAGTGCTTCTTTTTCAAAACAATCATGGAGCAATTCCATCTCTCTGTTCTTGTTTTGAGTTAGCTGGCAAATGCAGTTTGAAATATCCCAGTATTTCCACTGTATGTAGCTGCTGTCAGGTAGGTCAGCTACCGAATGAACAGGAGAAAAAAATCCTGCCTGCACTATTTAACTTGAAGTGTTGGGAAAAAGTCAACAGCATTACTTTAATTTTTTGTTATTTTTCCCGTCTCTCTTTGTAGCTTCCACATGGCATAGTCTCTGCTTTGCTTCATGCTGGAATGCACAGGAGTATTTGTTGTTTTGTTGGCCAGGTCTTAGCATTAAGAAAGGCTAACACTAGACTAGCAGAAAAATGGCTAGAAATATTTTGCAGAAGTATCAATTTCTTTCCTTCATCAAAATTCAAAAATTCTGTCAGATGTTGTTGATGTTGAAATTAGAGGGTTTTAGACCTGCTGTTTCTTTCTGCTCCTAGAAGGGTTTCTAACCGCTGTTTAGACTCTGATTCTGTGTCTTTTTCTCTTTTGATAGCACCTGTGAAGATCTGGGTTCTGCTTGGTTTGTGTTAGCTTCTGATTGATGTAATGTTGTTCTTCCTGTGAAGAAATAGCCATTGATTTGCCCTAAAAGCAATATCTATAATTTATGTACTTACAACAATTTGTTTGCGTTAATTTTCACAAATTTTTAAGTTGAATAAAAAGCTAATAGCAACTGCTTATAGCAGGTGACTATTAAAACTCAGCCTGAGGTTACCTATTAATTCACAGGCCCCTGGAAAGTCACAGCTAGTCACAGCACCAGAAATATGCCTGTTGTTTCAAACCTGTGCAGATGGTGGTGAGGTCTGTCAGCCAGCTCAGGGACCTTTATGAAATTTACCTTCATGACAGGCTTCATTTCTCTTCTTGATCCCCAAGTGGTTCAGTTGCACCTTTCTACAATCTTCTTTGCCATTCTCTGCCCTGTCTTATTTTCCCCTCCTTGTGGTAGCAGAATGCAGATAGTATTCTTTCATAACACCACTAAAAAAAAAAAAAAGTACACATCCTATTTAAAATAGAATTGCAACTCTGCCTTACACTGACAAAGGCAGGGAAATTTGAAGCAGGGGCTGTCTGGTTTCTTGCTAGTGTACAGGTGCTGGTGTGACACGCCAGAATCCTGTGTGCGCATGCCTTTGGCCATGGACATTCACAAGGTGATGCTTTCAGGTTGGAGGAGTACCCTTTAGAGATTGCAATCAGTGATACCACCAGAGCCACAATCACAAAAACCAGCAAAAGAAAAAAAAAATTAACTGAAACACAGTTTCTTTTTAATCCAAAGTTCATATATACACTAAATGGTTTCAGATGAATGGCTGAGTTGGCACTCAGCTCACATCACCCAGATCTCGTGCTTTTCTAGCAATAATCCTTATGTAATTACACACTTGACATGTGAAAACTGCCAATGTGGTTTGACACCGCTTAACAATGTGTAATCTTTCATGCTACAATCTGTAATTTTCTTTGCTGTATGCGAGACTATACACTGTCAACTCTCTGCACTCTGGGTTCATTAGAACTGACAGGCTGCATATTTGTTAGCTTATTTTTGCTTACTCAACACGGAACTGTATATTGAATTCAGACTGATTACGTGAACTTGAGAGGCAATTTCTGCAGTTAGAATACTGTTAATTCACTCTTGCTGTTGTAAATCTTCAGAATGGATGGACTGGGATTACTGTTGCATATTGAAGACAGCCTACTGCTCTCTGATTTTCCATCAAAGCAGATTACCATTTCCAATTTTAGATATCTGTTCTTCAGTTGATTTCCTTATAAGTAATGGAAGAATGTCGTAAGCATTATAAAATAAAGGCAGCTTTGAACTGGAGACAATTTCAGAATGTCCGACTCTCAGTCTTCATCAAAGAATTATATATAGGAGTTTCCAGACTCAGAATCCACTTTGCTATGATTTGTACATAGTATTATGAATGAGAGCGAGAGAACAGGCATTTGAGATACGACTTTAGTTTTCTTTAATCTTTTCCTCATATATGGAAATCTAATCATCTGACTAAAATAGCAACACAGGCTCTAGAATGGGAGAAGGGGAAAATATTTAACATCATACAACACTGTGTGATGGGACCATTACGGAAATTGTTTTCAAAGGTTTGCAGACAGCTCTTGTATTTAGAAGACAAAAAAGAAGTGCCTTAAGACCAAATGGATGCACTAAATATATGTTAAGAGTCATTTGATAAAAGATAATAGTTAGCATACCTTACAGCTTACTATTTGCTTCTTCCCACGGTGAGTCATTACGGCTCCCACCTTTCTGTACAAAATGTATTCTTGTGTTTTAACTTTTTTTGGGGTGTAAGTTCTTCTATAAACAGAAGAGACCACATGACATTCCCAGCTTCATATCTGTTCTGAACCATCATAATAATTAGATGAATACCCTGAATGTATGTCTTTTAGGCTGCACACCCTGATTACAGGACAATTTGTTTTGCTAATGGCCTCTAAAGTCTGTTGCAAAATGTCCTCTTCTGCTAGTTTTTTGTTCCTACTCCCATGAGTACCTGTGAAACACCCTTTTTATACACTCATTTTATATACTTTATTTTTCACTATCTTGAGTCTTGCATAAGTAGTTCAGCTGCTTGTTTCATGAGGCTGATAAATAATGGTGAATAATCTGTGTCTAGACAGCAAGTGGTGGTGCAGACATTGTTTGATATGTGCATGTAATTTTTGTATCAATTGAAAAGTTTTCTGCTAATCCACCGAGGTTCCAAAATTGTTTTCGCACAAAAACTGTGCCTCTTTAGAGAAATTAATATGTTGCAATGAGTGAAATACTGGTTGGAAAAGTGTCTAATCATTTGCAAAGATTTCCTGGAAATAAGAGGATTTAAGTGAAGAAGAAAACTAAATTAAGAAAATTGGGTTAGAGCTCAGAGTTCCACAAAGGTTCAACAGTTGTCCATTTTTTTAACTTTACTTTCTCCTTTCTATTTAGTTTCCTACTACATGCTTTGCTGTTCTTTCTCTTCTCATATTCCATTGTTTTCAGAAGGTTAAAAGAAAAGGGAAATAAGTACTTCAGTTTCACATAGCATTTAAGCTATTCCTTTGGGAATACATTTCAGGATGGGATCTGAGTTCTCGAATTCTTTTTTTCCTATGCATTGTTTTTACTTTACTACTTTGTGTTTTCTGTATGCTTTACCTTTTATGTGAGCACTGAAATCTTCCTCTAATAGTATATTATGAATTTTTCCACTGATTAGCTGTATGAATGAACAGTTTCACTTTCATTCCAAGTTTATTGAAATTAAGGGAATTTTTTTGGATCGGTCCTGGATGCAGTGACTGCAGTGCGAACTCCCTCATGAACAAATATTCACAGGCTAACCCTCAACATTTCCTTTTATTGAAGCAAGGTTAATGTAGAAATTAATACTGTAGCACAGACAAGGCCACTTGGTTGTGTTATTAGTTGTATCAGATACTTAAGCTTTCGCCCAAGCCCTTCAATCTGGAGAAATGGCACTTTGGTACTGATACCAAATTATAGTACTAAATTACTTTATTGTCATGTCCCCAGTGAGATGCCATCATCCTTCTTATAGTCCTGGCATCTCTGTGTTTGAAAAGCAATGGTTCAATAAAAATAATTAGAGAGGTGAAGGATGATTGAGTGACATCTATACTATAGGTACCCCCATACACACATCATTTCCTGGCTCTTGAAGCAGCGGAGGAAAATGTAATGTTCGAACAGTATGTCGCTATGGCTGGCTGGTTCTTTGCCAAAGACGGATCCAGTTGCACGGCTTTCAAACGTGCTGCCACTTTTGGGTTGGATATAAAGCCCTAAAAATCAATAATTGGGCTTCGATATTAAGTTGTGTACAGTAATTTCATTGTGGTTTTATTAGATCAGTAAAATACCCGCTGTGGGACAGTATCACAAGGAACTAATTCATGTACCGAGTTTAAAGTCTAATATATGCCTAAGAGTTTAGAGAAAGGGATTTGAAAGAGGTGGAGGAGCTACATAGAGGTTTTAGTGTTTAAAAGAGTTTGCTAATGAGAAAAGAGTAACAAGAAACTGAAGTCTAATAAAGCAGATATTGTAAGATTTGAAGTTTCAGATTACCTTCATTTGCTTTGTAAATTGCTAAGGAAACAAGCTCCTGGGACGCTTTCTCTAATATGCCCCTCATCAGCCTGTGTCTCTTTCCTCCCATCCACGCTGTACATACAGAACTGAACAATTAAAGAAGTTGAGAATTCTTAAGCTTATTTCAATTAAATTTGAACCACCATTTGATTAAAACATCTGTGACTGTGTTTGGTTTAAACGTTGCCGTATGTCTGCCACCTTTACTCATGCTGAGTAGAGCCTGCCTGCAATTTGTGAGTTTTTGAACAAGTGGATCTTTGTGGCGCTCTCTCACCAGCAGTTGATTCTGCTCTCATTTTTGGGTGTGTGCAATCTACCAAGCAACTTTCCTCTGTAGCCACATGATCTGGAATTATCCAGATTGGTACTATACTGGATTTGTACCACTGCGCTTAGAAATCAGAATCTGATCCTCAATCAGGAAATAAAAATCTCAACCAGAAGTTGTTCCCACAGACCACAGTTCTTTCAGAATAATAATCATGTTGGTCAAAGATGTGCAGAAGTAAGTTGTGTTGCTGGCATAGCTGGGTTGGCAGAAGTCCCTAACGTACTCAGAGCTATGCCAGCAACACAGTAATTTTTTTATTGTGTGAGAGAAGGGGAAGATTTATTTATATTGCTACAAATTGGAGCTTTGCCTTATAACGTGTCAAAATGCATTTGTATACTGGGTCTGAAAGGAATAGTCCTATAGCGATAAAGCACTTTAAAACAAAAAGACGCCTTAAAGAACATGTTATTACTAATCATTACCAGATGAAATAGATGGCATATGAGGGCTTTTATACTGAGATAGCAATGATAACACCCAACACACACCATGAGGACCAAACAGAAGGAAGCAGTGTGGATAACACTGGTTTTATTTTAAGTTCATCTATCAAAAAAGTTCGTCAAAACTGAAAGAAATTTAACTCTAAATTCTGAGAATTGTTTTAAAAGTGGCAAAAGAGGCTGTGAAGAATATTTGTGAGCAGTTTCACAGTCCTAATGTATTTCATCACAAACATTTAACACTTCACAGAGTTGACTTAAAAATAACATAAGATTAATTACTAATTTTCCACCGAATTTCACTTGGTGCTTTTTTATTATTTCTGTTTTCTCGTGACCAAAAGATAGAGGAAGACCAACAGATCCTGATGACAGTGAGTTGCAAATTTGTGCCATGAAGTATGTAACTATAGTGCAACAGGTGGGGGAGTCTTGAACTCCAGAACAATATAGGTACCATTACTTTGACAAAAATCAAGATAGGATATGATACGCTACGCTACGCTATGCTACAATACAATACGATACAATACAATACGATAAAATTGCTGCTCGCTTTCTGTGCAGTCACACATTTCAATGTTTCTGTATGTAGAATCATAGAATCATAGAATCGTTTAGGTTGGAAAAGACCTTTAAGATCATCCAGTCCAACCTGTTATGAACTTCCTGTAGTAATTGTGCATATAAGAATCTAACTCATTGAAGACAAATATGCATATAGCTGTGGAAGCATTATCAGCACATTCCAGATACAGTCTTTGATATTCATAATTCGTTTTCAGTATCTTTCTCTTTGCTAGAAAAATCCACAGGGCTTGCTTTTGTCTGTGCCAGATGCCTCTCAGTCGAGAGGAGGTAGTTGCCAAATTGCTCACCATGCAGTAGAAATGGCAACTGAAAGTGATTATATTGAACATATGGTCCAAAGGCAGACATCTGCTAACAAAGATTAGGGATACTGTGGCACATTCTCACTTGTTCTAATGAGCCAAATAATCTTGAACATAAGTCCGTCAGAACAAATGAGAGTAGCCACCAGTGGCTTTTGCATCAGACCTGTCGTCCCCCCCCACCATGCCTCTCCGCATACACTCCTTTGCTTTGCCAGCTTAGGCATGCAGTGGTATCATGGGAGACACGGGGGCATTTGCCAGAAATATTTCATTAAACCATTTTAATTAGTTACGAAGTAATAAGAATAGCACTTCAGTGAAAAGGTAAACCTAACAGTTTTAGTGGAATGCAGTAAGACCTTAAGGTGGACACCTGGAGATTGTAAGTAGCACACAGGGAGGACAAAGGCAAGTCCGCTCTTTCTCGTGTCTGGAGATTACATATGTTCTTTGTCCAGAAAGACAAGGTTCAGTTTCACCATTGGAGAGGCAGCACTCTTCTACATACATTAGCAATGAGGTCTCCTTAATGGTTAGGGGAGAAATGAAGCTTACTTGCAGTTACAGACTTGAGGATTCAGGGCCATGTGTTCTAGGTGGAGCTCAGAGTTAAGCACCTACATGACAGATGTTTATCTCAGTCTACCACGAGGTACCAAACTTATTAAACACTGGGGAACCAGGCACCAAATTTGCAATCATAATGGCACGCAAGACTGCATCGCCTCGGGGGACAGGGATGGCAGAGCAGGGGTGCTGGTGGATGGAGTGACTTGAAGTAGCCTAAGGGAAGGGTGAGGGCCGGTCACTGAGGAGCTCTCTCCTGACAGACAGATCTGAGAGTGAATGCCAGCGGAAGGGAAGTGGCTTGGAAAGCTGTATGTGCGCTTTGAGGGCCGCAGGTTTTAAGCTATGGGCAAGAGTAGTAGTAGCTGCAGATTGGGAGGCAAGAGGTGCTGGCAGAGGGGAAAGTAAACAAAAAACCCCAAACTTGTGAGGTGAGAGTAGCAGTAGTGATGAAGCAAGGTAGTATTGATTGTATCGATCACACTGAATGAAGCTGGTAAAGGGGGTAAAATTGGGGCAAGGAAGTTTGGTAAGTGGACTGGTTAGTAGTACTTGCTGTGCAGTGAAAATGCTGCTGTAGCATAATCTCACTTTGAAAGATATCTACTTTTGAGACCCTCAGCAAAATTAGGAAGAAACTTGAGGCAGAGAGAAGCTACATAGCTGTGGTATTATCAGTCCTTTAGAGAAGGAAGAAAATGAAGAAAGGACTATCTTCTACACTATTTTCAAGTAGATTACTTTTCCACCGGATCATTTTGATGTTAAAATACTTAATGTTTTTTTCACATACTTAAAAAGAACAAATCTATTGGTTAAGAAAGCCTATGCACAATGCTAAGGCATGAGGGATGCTATTAAAATGCCAAGTGTTTGTGAGAGTATGTGCGATATGTATACAAATCCATGAGGTGTATGTATATTAATCTATATTGTGCTACATACGTAGACTAAATGTGTATATCTATCTATATCTAGACATAACTATAGATACGGATGTGTGTGTATCCACCTATAATTGAAATATACACAGCCTTATTAGGCTTCCTCCTGTTATTAGGGAGAATATTCCAAAGTGTCCCCAGGTGAATGGCAGAGTTCAGGTCCTCTCCAGCTTTATGAGAAAGGAGCCTCCATTATGCAAGCTGTTTTTGCTGAGTCTCTGGAGTGTTACTTGATACATTTTCAATATAGTTTATAAAGTATGATGGAAGTGTTCCAGTAAAGAGGTGCAACATTAAATATAAGATTATTAACATCATTCCTTTTGGCTAGGCAGGTATAAGGTGTGGGTACTTTCTAACTTTTCAGGCATTTAAAATAACCTATCTATAAAGTTTTAAATTTAAGTAATTTAAAGTTATGACTTAAGAGAGGTAGAGGTAAGTCCCTGATTATTAATAAGTTTTCTACATAATTCTTTTTGATCTCATAACCTAAGAAAGAGGCTAAGGATCATAAAATTTGTTCACATTAAGATGTTTTAATTAGCTAGTGTTTAAATGAATAGGGAATCTATGGGAAGAAGTTGCTCGATGCATCTACTATCTTACAAAAAATTACAGATGCCTGAGCAAGGCTTAAATTTTGCAGGTTGACTCATGGAAGATACACAGTTTTCCTTGTAGCTGCAAAGATCAATGTGCAAGATTGTTGAGATATTAACATTTCATAAGTTTACATGTCTTGTTTTGTCTTCCAATTGAAGATTACTGTCCTGTCATCTGGTCTGGAGATGACGTTTTGTTATTCTCCTCATGTTAAGTGGTAGCACAATGGAATTCAGGCTTCTCTGGAGTCAGAATCACCTATCCTAATTTCAAATTGCCAAGTATGTGGGTGTATGCCAGTTTATGGATCTTTTTTTTCCAAGTGAAACAATGAAAATGGACACTTCTGCTTGGCAAACACTTAAACAGTTTGTACTCATGCTTGGACCCCTATAGAAAATTACAACTTGATTTTCCCTGGTATGCTTGTTCAGATGCCTGCTGGGTTCTGATTGGATACTCAAGCCAGGGTTAAACTGAGGTGAAAGTCTTTAATCCACAATTTGCCTGCATTTGTGTGTTCTGGTAGATTGTATAAAGGAGCATCTTCAAGATATTTTAGTGTGCAAAACCTCTTTGCATTTTTTTCCTGTTTCTGTTCAAGCTTAAAAACAAACACCACAGCGCAATATTTTGGGCACCCTTTAATATGTTAAGAAAAGCTGAGGCATCAAAGGAAGCTGAGTGGGTAAGAGCTGTCCTCAATATACCTCCAGAATTAGGGCTGGGGTTTGGTGGTTTCATTTAGGTGAACATAGCGTCGATACTCTGCTGAAATTCCCCTCTTGTGTCCTTCATCCATCTGCGAGGTTGTCTTTTGTTTCTATTATTATTATATGAAGGAAAACAACTTTGTAAACAAAGAAAAACCTAATGATATATGCAGTAGCATATGTAATGTATCTGTATCATCTCCCTGCAAGTGTATGAACTGCAATGGTAGGCAGTGACAACCAAGGGAACTACACATCCTTTGGGTGGTTAGTCATTTGTTGTTGCAACTAGCTTATTTTTGAATCATTTGAAGACATATTTCTGCTTGTAAATTGTTCTCTTAAAATGTGTTCTTGAGTTAATATCTTAAATTAGGCCTTAATGGAAAAATGGATGAAGCATTAGATAATTCTTTCCTCCCCTAGTCATGCAAATAAAGTTAATAAGTGCTGCCTTTCAGTCTTTCTTTTTCTGTTTACTCTAAGCTGCTAATTAGTTGCAGCGATCAGAATTGTATTCTTTTGACTGTAATAAATGGAATTTCAATAAGGAAGACTGAAGCTGTCCTAAAAATAAACTGTGCTCTAGTAACTTTCAACCAGCGTATAGAGTTTTCAAGCTGTTTGCAAAGGGATGCTTGCAGCACTTCAGTTGTTTTGTATCATTCTAAGGCTGACATAGGGAAATACTGTAGCTTTGCTACCATAATTGTAAAAGGTGAGACAGAAGAGTTACCTGGGTAGAGCCTCTCCAATAAATAGATGGCTTTTAAGAGTGTGTTGTCATGAAGAATACTTATAACTACATAAAGTGTTAAAAAAATAAATCTTTTAAACCCGTTATAAAGCAAACTATATGTGTGAGTAAAAAGTTATAGCTTTATCACTTCAGAAATCTTGTGTTATTTGGATTACCAAAAAATGTGGTCAAATACTATATTTAGATGCTCCCTTTTTTAAGACAGAAAATGACTGATTTAGGAACCCTACTCTGCACTCCTGCTGAGCTTGGGTACAGAGCAAACGCACTCTCCACCAGAACAGTTAATGGAGTACTTACTCCACAAAGTTTGCAGAAGCTGGTGAACCACAAACTTGGAATAATTACTGCTGACATGTTCAAGGACATATCTTACGTTTCTGTCTTAGTAAGGCTTGATTTCTACTGCACTTTTGCAATGTGTTTAAAGCAATTGCTAATAACAGTGTGGCTCTACTAAGAACGTCTACAGTGGAGTCAGCATACATTTAATTTAGAATTGGCGTGCTATGATAATGTTATGGATACCTATATCTAAATATTCGTGGTAAAAAAGCCACAGAAGTGATTTAATAGATTTATATCTAGTAAGATCTCTATAAGAAGGCATATAACTAGTTATTTCTAGCAAAAATATTTCACTTGGTTTCTCCAAATTTCCATTTTCCCTACAGGTCTCATTCATTCAGAGCATTTCTTCTTCCCACTGGTAGTGATATTGTGACCTGCTTTTGTATAATTATCACAAGCATGGCAAAAGTTGAGTGAGTTTGCTTGGTCAGTTCAATCCTTTACAATCCTTTTGTCAGATTCTAAATAATGTCAACTGTCATCTGCGAAGAAATGTGGTGTAACCAACCTTCAGTTTATTCACACCTGTGAGGAGATCTAGAAATAGGTCAAATATGAGCTCTTAACAGGCATGTAGCCCTTTAATTGACTTTTTTCCATTAATTTCAGCTGAGTGCTTTTAGCATTTGGCAGTTTCATGTTATTGATGAGGTTCATGTCTGAGTCTTATGCTTTATAACTCAAAGACGTGAAAGGATACTTTCAAACTGTTGGTATACTGAGCTCAGGCAGTGGTATTCCTAAAGCTGAGGTAAGATTGATTGGATGGAGCTTCTGCAGAGTATGACTGAATCTTCCCATTTTGTGGTGCCTACTTTGCTTCTGACTTCTGACATGAATCACACCCTGCACCTTGGAATGGCCATCAACTGAGCAGTCACACAACTGGGGGAACTGCATACACAGCCACTCTGCTGGACTTTCAACATGCAGAGAGATGCTAATCTAATTACACTGGATAGTTTATGATGAATATTTGGAAATTATATTTTGTAGTCATTAAACTACACTTAAGTTCAAGAGGATTTATTAAAAAATACACTGAATATGTTACATAAATTATAGGAAGTCTGCAATTATTGGGGATTTAGAAATACTCAGTGCAGTATTAAGACTCCCAAGTTTTAATATTCCTGCTATGGATTATTTTTTATATCATTTCCCAGAAAGGGGGTTTATTTGCAGCTCAACAAATTTTGAAGGCAATGTGATGTATTGCATAAACTGAAGAGTGCAAGGCAAAAAATGTAGTCCTTATAATGACTCTGCATATCTTGAAGTCACAATATGTGCACAATTTCCTGCACGTATTATAGTTCCTTAAACTAGTTCTTTAAAATATATATTGTTAGTTGTGACATGTATTTTCAAATATGTTCGATATTTGCTATGGAAAATGCTAAGATTTCAACAAACCTCCACTGATACTGCAGATGCAAGAACTACAGACCTCAACAGATAATAATGGGCTTTGCCTGAGTCAGACCATGATGGTGACAGGCATTGGAACTGTGTCTACACACTTTGGTTGCTGCATGGATCAATGTGATTTAATTTGCCAGTAGCTCCAGATCCTTCCTCCAACCTCCACTGCTCTGGTACATCTGTTGGAGCACTGAGCAACAGACTGAACTGAACATCTGCTCCAGCCACAAAAATACCTTTTTCTGTTTGCGACTAAAATGACGTTCGGGTAACTAGGGACACTTGCAAACCATGTAAGGCTTAAATCCCACCTCCATTTAAACTTTGGGCAACTCAAGCACCAAGAGAATAAAGGATAGCATTGTCAATTCACAGTCACTTTGGAAGTCCTGAAAAGTGGTTCTCAGCTGTGTTGGAGACAAATGACAGTAGCATGTCTACAATAAAGTCCTAACTTCACTGAAGCTGCCGGGAACTTTTCTGCTGGATAAAGCGATTTCAGCAACTAAATTTGCAACTTGCCAAATGCATATGGGGAATGAGTGGAGCAGGTAAAGCTGTCTGTTAATTTCTAAATCACCCTTCAAAACTTAAAGCCTATGTACAGTGTAAGTTCACTGCTGGTATTTCTCTAGGAAATACTCTGGAAGGTAGACACCAGATTACCTTCCTGCCTGTACCACCCTAGCATTCACACTGTGCTTCTCCAGAGTCACTTCCACAGAGCGCTGGCTGTAGCTTGACTCAAAAAATCCCTCTCTGCCTTAGCAAATGTACCTGTTTCAGCTACTCATTCACTTGTCAGTTCACTGTATGCTAACATTGCATGGGAATTAGTTGCTAAAATATAGTCAGTCTTCCAATGGCCCAACCTGTAAATCCCTGATTTTGTGTTTCCTGCTCCTTTTCGGTACTTTCTCTCACCTCAGGTAGTGACAGGATCTGTTAGCTTTTCAACCCTTTGTTGCACCATAGGCTATTGGTTGATCCTGCTGTGGCTGGCTAGCCATTGCCTCCTCTTCTAACAAGGCGGCTGTTCACTTCTGCAACACAATTTCCAGCCAACTCCTCTGACCGCTCACGGGCTTGAAATACAACCAAGCACCTCAAGAAATTGCATAGAAAAACAAGGTACACAAAACAGGCATGTAGAAACAGCACCACTCCATAGCCAACATGCATACTTTGAAGAATTTATTGCCACTGCTCCAACCACTGAACCTGACACCCTAGACAAATGCACTGCTATGAGTGACTCTTCTTTCCCAGAAATGAAGGAGAGGAAGGCCTCATACGAGTCCAAAGAGACAACTGAAGTTGTAACATTTATGCTTACTGCATAAAAACTATTGAAACATCTATTCTGTGAGTTATAATTTAAGGACAGACCTATAAAAATAGAACAGTAACTTCATCTACGTGGCCATCATGAATGGACCAACATCTGCCAGCGTTAACATCAAAGACAAAGCTCTTTTCAGGAACGCTAATTCTATGACCTTGGGCATGGAGAGGACTATTAATAAAGAGAAGTCTCTTGCTTGTTAGCTTTTTTGTTTCATTTTGTCTTCTGTTTGTTTGGATTCTCTTCACAGAGACCCTTTCAAACGCTTTCTGCAGAGAATCTCCTAAAGGAAATATTGAAACCATTTTGGTTTGGTCCTTTCTTTCCTGTCACTGCTGTCATGGGGGGCGGAAAGAGGCAGGAGACAAGGGACTGCCTGTTGGTTAGTCAACTGACACTTTAGCAGCTTATCAGGGGTTGTCTGGCTGCTTTGGAGAAATCCTTCTTACTGTTGGATCTGTCATGTTAGTTGATAGAGAAAACTTTGCTGGTCCACCTACATTTTTGCTAATCTCCTTGCTGATACTTCCATTCACAGACATGTCGTGGTTGACAAGCTCTTATAGTCCTCCAGTCACATCAATAATGGTGACCGCCACTCTCTTTTCCACTCTGGGACCTTCAAAAGCCGTATCGTTGATGGGTTATCCAGCTTGACAGGTATTATGGAACACCAGCTGGCAAAAGAGGGTCTGATATGTGTTTTGAATTAGCCACATAAAAAAGGCTTGCACTTTAAAAAAAAAGCGAGAGATATGGGGATGACAACATCTCTTTATCATGTGATTAAGCTTCCTACTCATTTTTGATGCAGAGTTGGAGTGGTCAGTTATGGCTGCATGTGAAAGGCTGGCATATCAAAATGATAAAGGTTACAAACTGTGGCCTTGTCACGAAGAAAAGAGGCAGAGAGGATTTGATTTCTTGCACAAAAAAATTTAAATACATGTACTGAACTTCCATTTGGTTATTGACGGAGGAGCCTGAGGATATAGCTACTGTGCACAGGACAGCAGGAACAGAAGAACAGAACCTCTAGCAGAAGCACAGAGGAAGTACAGCCGCATACCAGCAGTGCTGCAGGGAAACTCTGAGGTCGAGGAACTGCTGCAGGCATGGAAACACCACGACACACAGAACCGGTGGATAATAAGAGCTCAGGAAATTTTTGGAAAAGAAACCGCCTGAGAACTGCTGCCTTTCAAGGACAGTGTTAACAGGTTGCAGCACTGGTCAGTTGTTGGTGCCAGCTTACTGCTCTGATCTGACTTCGAACTAGGCCCTTGCCAATGTTGTGTGCAGGATTGGGCCATGAGGACATTAGCTTGTGCAGGATGAATATAGCTTTGGGAAGTTGCAGGCACACTTTCATTGCCTCTTGCAACAGAATTCCCTTTCCAAACACGTCATCACAAACCCTACCATATCACTTCTCCATTCTGTTACTGTAACTTGCTGACCAGTCAGCTCATGGATTTATTAGGTCAGCTCAGGGAAGCATGTCATCCTGAGGGAGGTTTTCTTCTAGGTTTGGCTTGTCACATGCACAAGAAGAAATAGAAAAAATGGAAAAAATGAGAGGAACCCCAGGTGGCAAATGCTATTGCTGTTGAGGTAGCCTGTTTGAAAGCTTGGTTTGGGAGTTGGTTTTTAGTTCTGTAAAGTCCCATTGTAGTTTGCACTCTGATTTTCCATGTATCAACTTGGACAAAAAATTTGCGTTTTTATTAGCAGTCAGGGAGCCTGACTGCATCACCATGAAGTATTCTGCTGTTCCCTTCGTAGATTTACTTAAATTCTGTGTTTAATCACTTGATTCATTACAACTGAGCTGTACCTAGACATTTTATTGAAGCATAACAAAACCAAAAGCAACCTGTGCAAGCCAGTAAAATGACACCTGATAATCCCAAACTAGCAAGAAAAGAGAGTTAAAATGAAATACTAATTTTTTAAGTAAACTCTTACCCAGTTCAAACTACAAAAGCAATAAGACCCAATAAGGCTGACAGGAATTAGCAGTTCTCTCACCACAGAAATAATAACTAAAAAAGCGTCATTCTAAAACTCTGTACTATGGTAAACAGTATTCAGCAATCTTGGTGAGGGGAAAACTCTTTTGTATTAGCACTTGAGTACTCATCAAATTCTCAGGTGTTTATTTATTCGTGACGTCTGTCTCCAACTGCTTAGGAGGGCACTTAAAATTTTTATAGTATGACTAATAGATCATTGTCTGTGCAGGCTCTACTCTTCATAAAATTGCTCACTTTTAGTATGCAGGTGTTATGGGAGGTGCTGCAATCCAGCTATACATTGCTGGCAATGTGGGTATCCAGATGATGGTAATGGTGTCAGTGTCTTTCTTCCAACTTTCTAAATGTGCACACCTCTACCATTCTGCAGCCAACAGGGAGGTAACTCGAGGTTTTGTCTGATACCACGTTGTCTGCATTCATCTTCATGAACTGTGGCAGAGAAAGGCTTGAAGGAATCCAGGATAAAATGGTGAAGTTGTGAAAGGTGTTAACTATGTTTTGCCCATATCTCCTGGTACCTTTAGTCAACAACACTGGCAACAGTTACTCCCTTTATGTTCTTCATTTTCAAAGCAGCACAAACACCCTCAGGTTCTTGCCAGTCTGCAGTTCGTCTGGGTGCTTGAGACGTATGAGAAATTCGCTATCTTCCTGTCACGCGACGACATCTGTCGCTCAGCCTCCCTGGGCTTGGAGACAGTATGTCTGCTGACATTAAGCAAATGAATTCAGTCACTTTGTCCTCATCTTCTGCTGCATTCCCTTTGGTGGAAATAGGCTAAAAAGCTCAAACATTGGTAACTGTTGGCAACTTTTCTTTCATATCCCATGCCTGAATCAGATTCCCTGCTGTGTTTCCTAAGTTTTGTTTCATGGTTTTTCTTCCATGTGTAGGTAAAGAAGGGAAAATATTACGAAACCATGGGTACTACCTATATATATATATATCTCCTTTAAAAAAAAATTAATGCATCATATATTAGTGCATAAATGGCACAACAAACTTGTCTATCTCATGCCTAGTCGGCACAGCATAGGGAATGGTATGATGAGATTCCTCTCTACAAATCAATTAATTCATCTCCTTCCTGAAAGAATCAGTACTGTCTGAAACTACAGTTTAATATTTGTAATTTTTTTAGTATGTTGCATCATACTTTAAATTGCCGACGATCTTGATTTTCTTATTTTGGAGTTCCTGTGACATGGACAGAAAGTACAGAGACAACTAATTTCACTGTACTAAACCATTGTGATTTGATAACATTTTTGTGATTTGATAACATTTGTGCATCTCCAGTAAGTCAAAACTGAATTCAGTAGGGAAGACAAAGTGCTATAATTCTTTTCAGACAACTGAAATGAATCATTCCTTCATATTATTTTAAAATGTCTAAAGAGGTTTCCCTTTTTTCTCAAGTTTGTTTAACAGGAGAAAAGCACTGTTATATATGAAGGGTTTTTTCCCTGAGTGAATGAAATTTGCTCGCATTATTTGGGAAAGATGTACTTTCCTATTTCTCTCAAAATAATATACCACTGGTATTGCTGTCTCGTATTACAGATATTTCAGATTTACTTACTTGGCAAAAAATATAGCTATAGAGTCTGCTTAAAAATGTAGAGTAGTAAGTTATGTCATATATATGCACACTACCCCAAACACGTATTTCAAGAGCTGCTGAAAATCCTCAAAGTTATGTTTTAATGAAAGGCACAGTGTTCATGTTAAATTAATGGAAAAAAGCATGTAAACTAAAGAAAACTATGTCTTGACTCAGATGTCTACCAAAGAGATCTATTAATAATGCAAATTCTACATTCATTTTTGCATGTTCTGAGGAACAGCAGCAATTATCAGGAACTGAAGGTCCCCAGTAAATGTGGAAGCAGCAGTGTTTTAGAAGCAGTCCTGCTGTTCCCACCATTTGTGCTTTTTAACACACGTTCTGATTCTCTTCAAATGCTTACTTTGGAATCAGCAGCTGAAATAACGTGCTAAACTAGAGTACAGTAGGTTTCTTGGCTTCTTGGCTGTATCTGCGGAGCTTACCTACGAAGGGGCCAAAAGGGCTGTACTCAGCCAGTGTTGCTGAGAGCAGGCTTAAAGGCTTAAAGGTGAACGAGTACACCTACTCTTCAAATGCAGTTCTGCGATTATGAAGATACATGTCAGAGCGTAACCTAAAGTCAAAGGACCTGCCATGTTTCAATCTGGTTTGAATCTTTTAATCCTACATCCAGTCTGCTGATGCATACAGGAACGTAAGCAAGTTCAGGGCATGGGAGGGATGAGACAGAGAAGATGTGTTCGGATAGCCTGGGCAATAGTTCCATATATATTTTGTTACACCTTAGCGACTCTTACTTCAGTGACACCGATTGAGATCTTCTTATACTGATTATGCTGGTGTAAAATTGGTAATACCTTAATATTCATGTACTACATAGACCAGTTTATGTATCTCTATTTGTTGTCGTATATCTGACCCTTGTGATCTCAAAAGTTCTCCCCAGCTGAATTGATTTTCTCTGAATTATCTGGTGGTGAAATATTTTTCTAAGTGCAGTGTTGGAAACACTAAGAAAAATTTAAGAGTTTTGGTAGCTTTTTACTTCAGAGTCTGGTATGTGTACCACAGCTATACTTCATTCTTTTTAATCAGATATTTGGGAAAAGCTTTTTTTTTTTTTTTTTTTTTTTTTTTTTTGTTAAAAACCAGTGTTTCGACTTTGGAGTAGGAAAACAGCAACACTTACTACGGAAAATATTTTCTGGCAAAAATGATGTCCATAAAGTTTTCATTGTCTTAAGATCTAGTACAATACTATGTTCAGGCAATACTTTCTATGTAATTCCATGTTAAAATGCCCAAACACCAAAAAAACCCACCTCCAAAACTCCCCACTGGGGAGGAAGAAATGGCGTTGCACAGCAAAATCAGATTCATATACAAACTTCCTTAAAAAGGTCAGGGAGTTCAGATCTATATTTGGTTTAGGTGGATACCAGGTAAAATATAGCAGGTGATGATACTTGAAAGAACCGCCTGAACCAATGAGTAACCTAGGACTTCACTGCCAGTCAGTTCGACTAGAAAAAACTGACTTAATGGGAGTCAGAGCAGAATGTACTTGGCTTTCTTTGCACAGTGGCCCAGACTTCTGTATTATTTGTATTGTGAGAAAAAGGGGGTTTTTAATCCAAAGTACAACATCTGCCCCCTGGAAAGTGCAGGAGCATATCTATTGTATCATTTGGTCTCAGTAACTTCTGGCTTCCTTCTTTCATTCCAGGACATCAAGAAAAGATGTTGTGATCATAGATGCAGATTTACTGGTGGGAACCAGGGGCTTTTGTCTTTCTTGTATTATTTCCTGTTGTGTCCTCTGCCTTTTTTATGACTGGAGACATTGCTAGGTACCCAAGAGAAATGTGACCATTTGCTCAAGAGATCTAAGTAATGCAGAAATTTGCACATTGGCTGCTCAGCATGTGTGCAAAGAATCAGCTTTATCCAGACTTATTTTGCTAAACACGTGAGCTGGCTACCTATGCCATTCAGTAGTCACCCATTCTTGTAGTTTTTTCTAATGCATGTACCCTCCTTGGCTGCCTGGAATTTTCCAGGTGGAAATACGTGCAAGATGTGGTCCAGGCTCCTATGTCCCTTGACACAGCGGTGCAGTCCCCTTCGCCTTCCCTCTGCCATTCAGACTGTGACTGCATTTGCCCCAGTCATTGGCACAGACTGACTGTCAGCAGGAAGTAAGGATGAGCCCTTTGGCTTTTCCAGGCTGTCTGCATCCCAAATGCACTCTTCCTCCACCACCACCACCATCTTATAGCATATGCCCTTTTTCTTCCTCAGTGTTTCTTGATGTGGTAACCCCCAGAAGGGCCCCCTGTGCCAAATACTGCAGCTGTTTGGAATGATCTTTTGGACACATGGGAAACCCAAGAGTGTTAAGGACTGGTTTTAAATTTGGCAAACAAATCACAGGCATATCTGCAAATGCCCCAGACCTGCACTTTGTCCCAAGAGCTATAAAAATAAGTACCTAAGTCACAAAGAAATATACATGAAACTCAGGTTTTTTTACCTAGACTCTTGGTTGTTGCTGTCTATTTTGATGCCTTCAAACCATAACAGGACTACAGGAATGGATTGTGTGTAAATATTATTCAGTTTCTATAGGAATAGATCGTGTGACTCAGCAAGGCGCAGTAGATCAAAAATTCTGCCTTGCTATAGCTCTTTTGTGCCACTCTCATGATCTCCAGAGGTTGGAAGAATTGCTGAAGCAAATGTAATTTAGTGTAGTGGGTTTCCTCCAACTTTGTCAAGGACTTAATCTCTGGTTGACCTAGGGCAAAAGGGAATTTCCCAAAAGTGTAAAGCCAAGTTAAGATGGAATGTAACCAATGTCCTACCCTCTCTATACAAAATTAAGTTTTGTGGATCAATATTCAAATGAATAATCAGAATTACTGAAGAGTAATCAGAATGATATACTGTACTGAAGTGCTCTTACAGGGCTCTGTGCAGCCATAGGATTCAGATTGTGACAGGAAATTTACTATGTATATTGTCCCTCAATACTCAAACAGTTTCCTTAAAATGCATTTTAGCAGCTAGGTTGTTCATCTTAAAAACTGGTAAAGGAGCTTAAGGAGCTGTTTCCATGGTTTAGAAAAACACAGCCTATAAATAGATTTTCGTACTGCAAAAGCCGATCTCAATTAATTCTTCCAATTAAGCCTCAATAACATATATGCCATGAGAATTTGCATTTGTGCATTATGCATGGGAATTACGCACAGTAATTTCATGGACTATAATAGTCCTCAGCCTACCCTGGGATCAAAGTTGTGTCCTTTTTCTTCCCCTGTGTTTATTGGCAGCTTTTGATTCCGTCAATCACACCGAGGCAATGTCAACTCTGAAGAGGCACTGCTGGCTTACCATCAGTATTATTTTGGCATGTTTGGGGTAGTCTCAGACAGCTCTCCGATAGTTATTCTGGTCGATCTTTTTTTCTTCTTGTAGCTCTTCACGGTTCCATCTTCAGACCTTATTAGTCTTTTGTTGTTTTTTAAATGCTGGTATCTAGGTTACAGTAGCCTTTTAAAATATTAGATGTACCATGCAGATGACAAGACTTCCTTTCTGAGCTGTCCCTTCCAAACTTGATTTGGTTCCTGCAGTTTCTGAGCTGCCCTGAAGATTCGTTTCTGAATTTGGGCCAAAAACTGCACAATATCTTGCTTTAGTGCGTTTTTTGACAAAACATAAGCTTTATGCGTGGAACCCACAATCATGCTGGACTAGCTCTTTCTTTGCAGTCCCTTTGAGGATAATTTTTCCATTTCCTGTCACTACAGATTGCACTCTTGGAGGCAGTTTTAAATCAGTAATGTCTTTGATGTTTTTCTTTTAGCATGCCAGGAACATTCCCAGAGTGACACTGATGCTCTCCCAGGCTGTCCAAATGTGTATTCATGGCAGGCTTCCGCTAAGCTGCTGTAACACTCTCCCACTCTGTTTGCTAGCTTGCCAGATGTGAATAAGCTCCAGTTAATTGAAAATACCAGATTTGAATAGGTTGCAGTTAATTCAAAATGCTATGGCCAGATTGTATATGTGGCTAAACATTATGTTGCTAAATTTTAACCATTGCATCACTCTTCTGTGAAAACCAAATGACAGAAACGGTTCTCAGATGTTTTGAACTTTCTCTTCTCGGGCTTCCAGTGCCCTTAAAGAAAAATATTCAGTGGATCTTTCTAAAGTAAGCTGAATGCATCTGACATAACTGGAGGTCAGGTAGAGTAAATGGACTAGTTGTTTTTAAATGACAGCTGAAAATGAGGTGCTAACATCCTGAATTGTTTTCTGCCACTGCTGTGGAGTTGCATACCTACAGATGGGAGGAATTAATTTTCTGTCTGTCACTGTAAGGGCTTCTTTTCTTTTGCCTGTACCCTCCAGCATGTTAAGCTGGAATTTAAACTTTGCTTAATGGAACTTTTGTGGTTATGGCAAAAACAACTTAGAAAAAAGATTTAGTTTTGTTGTCATTGCTTGTACTTCATATACTTTGCAGTATTTCTATTCCATCCATTTTGAAGTTGAGTGAGGATGTTTGTGAAAATCAGGTATGAATACTTGTTACATGTTCTCCCAGGTGTCCTAGTCCCCTGAGTAGCCACATTACTCAGAGTTATTGTTGTCAGAACAACAGTTTATGAAAAGAGACAAAACTTCAGGTCAGCACTAGGGAGCAAAAAAAACCCGTTTCCCATTCATCTTAAGCTACAGTTCCTGGATGCGGCAACTGTGTAATTCAGAAATGGCATTTTTCCCAAAAAAAATACCAGGAAACATAACGTTTGTTATGGAAATTGGTCATTTTCTGTATCTAGGTATTAATTATGGATAACAGTTCCCTTGTCTTATCCGACCACCAGACCAGTAGCATAACTCTTAAGCAGTGCATTCATACTAGCTAGCCAATGTTTAAAAGGGAGAGACAGAAATTATAACAAGAAAGCAACAAGACACTTTTTGGGTAAGAAACCTGAAGAGCATTCAAACAAGAGCTCACAGGTCTACAAAATCAGAAGTCTCCCATGTCAGTGCTGATGTTGTAGAAGAATTATCCAAGCACTATGCCTTATAAAACTGCAAATACTGGAGTCTTCTGGATCTTCAAGAACAGTTTTTCGTGTCTATAATTTTGAATAGTCATGCTAAATTGGGATCTCTGCATGTGCTAAAGTTACAGAACTTTCTGCCTTCCGTGATGCTACTTGAATTAATGACACAGTTATAAATATTCAGGAAAGGATGTTGTGAAGGATTTTGAAAAACCTGTGCTTTTTAGTATAACTGGATGAATCTATTCATATCATATGATTCAGGCAGAAAATCTGAGTTATGTATCGGACAGCAGGGAGGCTCGAGGCAGGAGGGTGTGTGCTAAGGCCATAAATGTAGCTGGAAATGGCAGGTGGACTGACTGAAACTATTAGACCAACTGGGCTGACATCAGTCCTAGACAGAAGCGTGAAAATTAGAATGCTGATATGGGATTTAATTATTTAAAGTTGGGAATATGAGTCAACCAGCTTTTATGGCATGTGGGTCTGGTTTCATTCCTCCGATGAGATAAGTTTTGTTCATTAAAGCAGTTGTTTACATACCACAGAAACTGCCTTTCGTAAAGCACTGAACTGCATGTTATTGTGATTAGAAGTCAACACTATCTGATATTGATTAAGTGCAAATTAAATGGATTTAGGCACTTGGTAGCTGGTATATATCAAAGTGGTGTCATGCAAGATTTATCACTGAATAGAAGTATTTCAAATGGTATTTTGCAGAGATCAGTTACAGGTCAGCGCTATTAAATACTGTTTTATAAATTACTGGAAATGTAAATATAAAAGCAGGGCAAATAAAATTTATGGATGGTATAAAGTGTGTCAAAATATTGAGAATAGAACCGCCAAGATAAGCAATCTGGATTTCTTAAACTGGTAGGATGCAAGCAAAAGCTGACTTTGGATGTCAGGGCTCTTACCCGTAAAGAATCTTGCATGAGAAGCTGCATAGGCTGGGGATGCAGCGCTGCTCCTGTGCTGCACAGTCCTCTTCCTTGGTGTGCCAGTTTGTCTGCGCAGAATGTCACACTGACACTGCTTCTGGGACCTGAGTCAGCATCCCTCCCTGGCTGGTGCTACATACTATGTCGGGTCTCTCTAGTTACACAGTTCTCCTCTGAGTGGGGTTACAGACCAGTAAAAGTGGGTGCCACGAGCAAGCCTGAGGTTAGCTGTGGGTTTCAGATCCTTTTCTATTAGCAGAGTATGAAAGTAATATTCTGATGTCATAATTTAGGTCTTCACTGCTAGTTGTAACTTATTTACCAGCACTAACCCTCAAGAAAAGCAAGAGAACACAAAGGGTTCATATCACGTAAAATTAATTATGGGAAACTAAGTCTGTGGAGATAACTGTAGTTGTACAAACTGAGTGGGAGAAAAAGGAATTTTGAGCTGAAGGTTGATACTCCATTTTCCAGGACTGGTATGAGCTAAGGATGAACTATTACAAAATTAAGATATTTGGGATTGCCAGGGTCTATAACCTTAATATAATTCTGTGTGTGTTCATACATAATTATATGTGTATGTCTATCTGCCTGTTCTCTCTCTGTCAGACAACTGGTATCAAATTTTACAAAGACCAGAAGGAATTTCAGAAACTTCAGGCCAATTACTGGCTTGCACAGTCATTTCCCTTAGGATAAATCCATACAGCTACTGAAAGGAGAGGCCACAGGTCTTGTTTCCGCGACATACTTTGTGTTGGCACCTACGTGTGTACTTCCCCATGGGGAGGGCAGGGCAAGGAGTGGTTCTTTCTAAAGTAAATCCAACTAGGAAAGGTATCGTTCAGCTCAATCGCTTCCCTGACCTATTCCCTTGGGAGGCCATTTGGTCTCTCGTTCTGGTGCCAGGTAAGCACAAGGGAGACACTGCCTTTTCACGGCAGGGCTTCAGACTGGCGTTGGATCAGGGCCTTGAGTAACCTCACTAGATACTCGAATTTGGTTTTGCAGTTCTCCTTGCTGTTGTCATGTTTTGCTGCTGCTTTCCTTCCTTACATGTGGAATTTCCAAACCTGCAGGTTACTTACTCATCTGATCTTTTTTTGCACGCCTGTTTCTCTTGAGGTTCATAGTTTTATTTCCCCAGTGCAAGGTAGCTTCCAAGGGACAAAAGCTGTCCTAGGCATTGTTAAGGATAGCATAAAAGCTTTGCAGATAAAAATGGAGTGGTTTCTTCATCTGTTTTATGCCATGATTGAAATATTCCAGCATAATACAAAGAGAAATTAAACCAGAAATAGATCGTCTGTTTTTCTTTCAGGCTTGTTACACACTTCTGTGTTCTCCTTGTCACATCTGGCAAATCACTCAGTCAAAAGGATAAGAGTGAAAAATGGGTGGTTTCACTCCCCAAGGCAAATGTAGTCCAAGTGAACTACTATATGGTACACAGCATGAAGGTATAGGATGAAAACTCCCAAGACCATTTGAAACAAATACCAACTTACTTTAAATACACATTTTAAGAGATGGACATGAGGAAAGGCTGACTAGCACTACAGCTGACTTCTCCTTTTGTACAAGAAGGTTTACAATTCACATTTGCTGAAAAATTTAATCCAGCATTACTAACACCCATTCATGGTGCTATGTATCAAAGGAACAACTTGCAGTAATGCCTTGCACAAGTAACAAAGAAAATAACGAGACAGGCACAACTGGAGTGATGTTTATAGGCCCAAAAGCTAGCAGCAATGACATTCTGAAAATGCCAGTGAGTCATACGTGCCAAATGAAGAGAGGCACCTGGTCTGCTGGGACATGGATGTTATTGCAAGGCCAGGAATATTCCTGCTAGCATCTCTAAGATTCATTAAAAGTATATAAAGAGAGTGAGCTCTCCTAGAAAATGAACAAAACATTTAATAGCAGTATAGCCGTTCTGCTTGCCAAATTGTTGCATTGCACATTCCCTTTTTCTTTTTGGAATAAAATATTGATCCACCTGAAACACTTCAGAAAACTTTGAATAATTGCCCCATGGAGACATAAGGGAGGCAAATATCAGGCGCAGATATAATTTTTAATGCGTGGGAGCTGCTTAGAGGACCTGGCTCCCTCTGCTGTGAGAACTGATAAGGGGAAGGGCAGTAGCTGTGGAAGAGGAGCAAGATTTCATATCATCCAGTCCCTCCCTGAGCTGCTGCCTGGGGCCTCACCTGTGGCCTTTGGAGACTCGGTTATCTTCTGCTGCTCCACCACCTGTAACAGTGCTGACATCCTCCCCGAGAAGCTGAGCATCGTGCTGGCCATGACTGACAGGAACACAGCTTTCCAGGGCAGCCAGGGGGGTGGAAAATAAACAGATCCAAGGGACATCATTACAGCTGCTGCAGGCGGTAGAAAACAAACACAGCTGAGCCCCAGAGAAAGGTCTTTTCTTCAGCCACTTGCAACTTCAAGTGGAGTAGGGCAAATTTAAATCTAATAATCCAATTGTAGCATTTCTCCTTCTGGGTGTAAATAGGTGAGTTAAGCAGAAAATGAAGCTAGAAAAAGAGGAGAGGGCTGAGAAAAATGAGGAAAGAGCAGGTCAATTGCAGTGGGAAGCAAGCGTAAACGTGGCTTCTCCTGGCCTCCCCAGATGTGCTTTCCACCGAGGTGTAAATTACGGTAACAGATGGGTAGTCTGTGAAGTAATTTTGGGGAGAAATTAAAGTACTCACAACTGAACAGTTAGGAAGTACTACTATTAACAAGTTGAAAGACCTGTAACCAGCACTACCTGATGGGCAACTGAGGGAGCATGGTAGGGCGCTGGCGGAGCCGGTGTCAGGATTGTAGCTGCAAGAGCTGCTCATCCGCTCCACGGATGCTGGGCGCAGGTTGAAGGGAGCTGTGGTGGCTGGCACTTAGCTGGTGACACAAGATCGTCTCAGCTATCTTGTTAGTGCTTCGGTGGCTTTGACCAAGTTGCTCTTTACTTCTACAGCGACCGAAGTGGTGCTGTACTTGTATCCTGTAGACTCCAGTGACTGTGTTCACAGGTAGCGTGAGACTGTTTTATGCACTGTGGTCTGAAACTGTGTCTGCTCTATTTTATGAGATTTCCTTACTGGACTTGAAGGTGGCAGGACAAGGGCCAAGGAGCTGCAGTGAAGGTGGACCAGCACTCTGATGATTGAAACAACTTCTTTCAGTGGCATCTGAACGACAGTTGTCTATTACTGTGCTGCCTAATGCACAGTGTGCCGAAATGACTCTTGTATTTCATGATAAAATGCGATGTTTCTCCTCCTGTGTCTTGAGATAGGTAGCTTTTTCCATTGCTCATATATGACCTCCATGCTGCTCTGGTCACTCTACAGGTGTTATTGGTGCTCTTGTTTATGTAAAGAGACTTTTCCAATGTTTAGTCTATGCTGAACTGCTCAGGAATTGCATTATATTTTTTATCATCTAACCCTGCAGTCTTTCCATAAAATCCAACCGCAGCATGGAGATATGTGTAGTGCATTTTAAAGTCTATAAAGTCTTCCATATGCAAAACCAATTAAGCTCTAATATTGCATCCCAGGCCATTGTACTGGCGGGAGACCAGGATTCTGCAGTTGCACTCTATGGGAACACTGCTGCCTTTTGGAAAGGGCGTGTAGGATGACGCATTATATACCTGATGTATGTTTGAAGCTGTTACCTATTAAGTATCAGGGCAATAAAAAAGGTGGTATTTCAAAGGGTAGGCTGGCAACAACGTGTGTTGAAGTAAAACCAATGACAGCTTGTCACTTTGTGCTGTCTCAGCAAGAACAACTAGCTAGTTTGGGTGCAGATACAAGGTCATTATGACATTTTCAAGCTCAATATGGACTGCAAAACCCACCAAAAAAGCCTGATAACTGGGCAGCTCAACTTGCTGCTGCTTGATGCACACCTTGCACACCCGAGCTGGCTTGGTTAAAGGTAGACATCCCCAAGACAGCACATCTGCTTCATGTGTACCCAATGTGTGATCTCACAGGACTAAAACTGGACTACCTCAAACACCAACCATGAGAACAAAATCCTAGTCCTGAGATTGCGGTAGCTGGTGCCATGGACTAGTTCAGCTCTCATCCCGCTCTAATGAGATCTGTGACTATTGGTCTGTAATTTTAAAATACAGAAATGATGTTTCTGCACTTGCACATCACTCAAAACACTTTGTCTTGTTTCTGCTGTGGACAGGTTTCATTTGCATGTTAGTGACTGAGTGATTCCTACAGATTTTTTTCCTGACTGAATGTGTCCTGTAAGAAAACAGCTTCATAAGTATTGACACACTTTCTGAGAGCAAAAGGTTTGTTAGAAACAGCTGATGCTTCCCTTCTCTTCTTCCACCACCTGATAAGTGGCTTCATTACTTTCACATAACTGCTCCAACTGTTTTCTTATTTTTGGAAGAAAATAAAAAGAAAATTTGCCCCTCTCTTCCCCCTTCTACTTTATGCAAAATAGATTTTGGAATAGATTTTCAAGGGTACAAATTGCGTGCAGGCTGGTGTCCCTCTTTTATTTTCTATGTTATGTTCTCAATTTTGGTCTTAGTGTGTTATCCACTCACATCCTTACACATTAGGCTGTGCATTTAATAGCACAACTTACGCTAAAAAGAACATATGTTTAGGATATGCAAGTCCTATATTTGTAATCAAAAGGCCGTACCTGTTTTTTCACTGGTCTGATATTAAATTATGAATACTTTCTTTCTGTCTTTTTCTTCCAATCAACTAGCCTTTTTAAACAGAAGCCAAAAAACACCCATGGCCCCAGTGTTTAGTCTGAGGCTGTGAAAGCTACATCTCTTCTCTTCCTAGTTCACAGTACAGTGCAACCTTTATTACTATAAAAAAGATTTCAAGTAATTTCACAATATTTTTTTCTTTGTTTTTCTTTTATGCAAATTTCTGCATGATAAACTTAAAAAAGACATTACAAAATCTGAAGTAATTTTGCAAAGAATTCAGACAACTTAAAGAATTGAGTAACGATGCTTTATTTGTGCATATATATTTGAATATAGCTCCAGTGTAAAACAGAAATATACTGATGCTCAGATGACCTTTCCTTTTCAATATGAAAACGGGAAACAGCACTTCAGTGCACTTTTACCATCATGTAGAAACATAATGAATGGTATTTTGTCTGTTGTAATCTTTGGAAAATCTTTTACCTGTAGCTAGGATAGCCTGGTTATGAATTTGGTAGAGAACTCAAATCTAGAATTTCCATAACTCACACCTTATCCAGCATAGTACCAGTTTATTCTGTAGGCTTCTCAAATTTGACAAAACGCAAGGCTGGGTCTGAGGTTTCCACATCAAACCCTTAGAGAAATGTAGGTGTCTGATCACGTAAGAGATGCATACTCACATGCGAGACCATGCTGTGGAAGCTGCTCACTGAGCTTAGCCATATAATGCCAGGTCCCGCAGAGTCCCTTGGCCCGTCCAGCACGGTGCTGCTGCTCTGGCTGCCCTGCTCTGTGCTGGACACCCCAAGGAGCAGCAAATTTGTGCTGCTCCTTGCCAACAGATTCCTCTTCAGTAGAGTGCGAGATGAGCATAACATGGACACGGACTTGACAGGTCTGTATTCCCTACCCAGCAGCTGGCTTTTTCATTTGATAGAAGAGTCTGTCTGGAGCCTGGTAAACACTTTCCAATAAAATTTTTATTTGAGTGGAAATTTTTTTGTTTCTGAGAAATATACATATTCCCATATCCAATGAAGGAAAAAAAAATAATTCCTCGGTTAGCTCCAGTTTCTACCAGCACCATGCCTGAGCATCCCTTACAATCCCATCGTGACAGACAAAAACCCATTATACCCTACAACCATATCAGATTTCTGTAGTTGTCATGTCTCACAGATGGGCTTTACCTTATGTCCACCTGGTCCATGGGGTAAGGCTCATTGCAGATACACTAGGAAATGAATGTCCCACCGTAAAGGGACTAAGCAGAGAAGACCCTAGTTTCTCAGAGAGGCAGCTGGAAAACCAGTCAGCCCCCACAGTGGGGATATCCGCACCGCTCATCCTGGGCAGGTGTTCCTGGCACAAACAAACCCTTCGCTACAACTGGCAGGCGACTGTAACAACTCTCAGCAGAGAAACCAGGTGGTGAATGGCCATGGGGTCTGCACCCCCCTTGCCCCTCAGCAGCCAGGCTGGCATGCTGTGCTGTAGACTGATGGGTTTGGCACTTTCACTGACCACAGGAAAACAAGAGACTTTCTGCTTCTGTCTGTTTTTCGAGTATTTCTTGCCATTTGCCTTTTAGGATCTGTAGTCTGGTCCGGGGAACTGCTTTATATGTTGAAAGTATGAAGGGAATAACATGGCAAACTCAGCAAAATGCTCTTTCGCATTTTCAGTGTCTGTGCTTTGCTGGATCTGTCAGTCTCTCCAGCAGGAAACATAGCTGTAACTCAGGAAGGGTTTCAATTATCTTCTTGTTTGCTGGAAATAAAAAGAAACCTCAAGCTGACATGTTTCTGAAGAAGAATCCCAAGAGATACATACTTCATACCACAGAAACCAGAAAGAAGGAAAAAAAAAAAAAAAAAAGAAAAAAAAGAAAAGAATTTCTAACCAACTCCAAAGCCTTCACTGGCCAAACTGGAGGGGAAAACAACATGAGTAGGTTTGTTATCTATTTACAAGCGTCTTATTGTCACCCGTGTCTTAAAACTTTAGTATCGTACATGCTGGGCCACCTTACTGTCATGCTAATGAGCTGGCCTGTCATATCTTCAGGGGCTGAAGAAGGAAAAAAATCAGAAACACAGTCTGTAAATATATGTACAACCTACTGCAGGAACACATGGACTTCAGGGAATTGTGAACTGTGGATGATTACAGAGAGGTCACAGTTTACCTCCTGAACAGTGTCCACTGGGTTTTAACAGCGGAAGTACATCTCACTAGCTGTCATCATTACTTGAGTAACTACAGAACAGTATGTAGCACTCTTGTTATTCCCGCATGTTAGCACCACCATCCTCTGAAAGCAGAGGAAGTTTTGTCTTCTCTCAGTCTTCCTGAAGGCATTGCCCAGGGATAAGCCTTGAGCCTAAACAATCCTAAAACCCGTCTGTTACTTCCATACTTTGGGAGCAAATATGACAAGATGGGTCGAGTCAAGCAACCATTGAACATGTACATAACCCTCCATAAATAAGATGAATATTGGAAAGAGTATTCAGGGTATCTCAAATAACTTCGAAAAGAAGCCATCGTACAATCTGTTGGTGTAACGTACACTTTCCCCATTGCCGCTGTTATTTGTATGCTGTAGACAGCAAAAAAAGTGCCCCCCCCTCAATTTTTTCATTCATAGAGGTGTTTTTTTCAGGCTGTACAGGAAGCCATAATGTATGCTATATGTGCCACCTGAACCCTGCAGAGGTGAGGTGAATGTCAGCAGCATCACCTCTGTTCCAAACAGTTCAGTAACCTGTCAACAAACAAACAGCTGGGGTCACCTCAGCTACCAGCACTCCAGCCCAGAGTTAAAGGGTGATGGATTGTTCCTGTTGCTGGCAAAACAGAACTCTGTTTTTAGATCTCTGTTGCAGATACCAAAAAAAATAAGGGTAAGCAGCTGTCTTTTGGTCTTGTATCAATAAGCAGCTTAAGCCTACACACATATCCCCCCCCTCCCCAACCTGCGCAGATGAACAGCAGCTCCAGCTGATGATGGAGGACAGATGTTGGGTCAGCTAGATACTGCACATCTCTTTCAGAGCTGGTAACTGGGCGGGGGGTGTGTGTGGAGGGGTATACTGGGAAAAGCCTTGAAGAGGAGAAGGCATTAGGAATTCCTTCTTAGCAATGCGGGAGATGTTACAGATCTGGCAGAACAGTGAGTTTTGGTGCAAAATTTTCTTGTGGTCTGGATGCTGACCAAAGCATTATTTTTTGAATGACGCTGATACGAGATCGCGTTTTCAAATGCTGCTGAATGACTCTGCAGCTGATTTTTACTGTTGAGAAATTTGCTGTGAATTTTGCTGGACATAGCCATGACATACAGTTGCTCAAGTGAAAAAGTGAAAGGTGATCGGGGTGATTGAAGATGTAAGGAAAATGTCACGCACGGAGTGGATTTACCTGAACTGGAACTTCACTTCAGATAACTGTTACTATTGCAAACCTTATGAAATAATTGTAAGTAGTAGCACCTGATAAATGTGAAAAGCTAAAGCTTTGCCTCCCTGCCTGCTCTTAAATACCATGTTTCCAATATCATAGTATCATGAGACATTGCACTTGGGCTGTTGATTCACTAGGAATGCACGGGTTTTCTTCATTATTGAATGACCTCAAATGGTAGCATTTCATATATAAATCTACCATTATAGGTACGAATCTACCATGCTTCTGCCTAGCCTGTGACAGATGATGAAGTCATAGCATCCTCTATTACTATCTTTCCTATGTCAGGCTTTCAGCAGAGTCTAAATGAAGAATGAAGGCATCTTTGTTTCCCTTTTTTAAAGTGCAAGTCACCTTCAAGCACCTGCCTTCCTGTGGCAGGAGGCAGCCCTTTGAAACATGGCTTCTTTTGTCTGAATGTCTCTCAGTATTAAAGAAGGCCAAGTTCTACTCATTTTAATTTTGTGATATGTTAACTGAAGTACATTTAACTACTTCCACAGCAGAAGTAATTATTTTATGCAATCAGTATTTAAAAGTTTTTTATGTAAATTCTGATGCTTTATTTTGGAGTACATGTTTCAAGTAATAAAATTTCCTGTTAGCTTTTTTTTTAATCAATTTTGGTGCCAAAGCATGCAGAAAGCTTATATTCTGCCATAGAAATCTGAAAGAAATAAGGCTTTTTTTTCAGGGAATGAAAGTTCCCTTCACTTCTTGGCCTTACTCACAAAGATTTCTAAGCATTTTAAGTTATACTGGCACCTTCAGGCTATAAAAAACACATACCCCTTTAAAACTGTCCTGTTTTCCCCAACCTATGAGCTCCCAAAGTAAATAAAATTGGTTTTTTCTTCTGTAAATGCTGTAATTCTAATACTGTTTTAAACTCAAAACTCCCTCGTTGAAAAGAAAATGGAACTACCTTCAGTTTTTAGAGACAGCTGGTAGTATTTCCAAATTCATGAAAATATGTGCTGCAGCATTTTCCATAAGGGGTTGTACAATTTTGTCCACTTCTTCCTTCAATTACACCCTCAATATTGCTGGGAGAGAAAGTAATGAGAGGTGTTTAAGCAATAGAGGAAAAAGGGAAGAAATAAAAGTAGATTTGTTGCCAGAATAATAGAACCCCAAGGACAGTGACTACATTTTCCTACCTGTACATCAGCTTACAGGCAGAAGAGTTTTCTTAGTGGTTAGATTTAATTAAACTTATTTTTCTGTATTTGCCATTAATTAAGCATTTATTTCCACCTCTGTGATTAACATGGATTACGCCAATATGTTTGTGCAATATTCTGTAGACTTTTTACCTGAGAAGTTTTTTTAAAATCATCCTAGCAGTTCTAATTCCTTTTAGAATTAATCAAAGCGTGGAGCTGAATTACAATCACAGACCTGCTGGTTTTCCACTTCTTAGAGAAGAGTGCAGTGTGGTTCATGAAGGAAGAAAAAAAAAAAAGGAAAAGGAAAAGGAAAAGGAAAAGGAAAAGGAAAAATAAAAATTTCTAGCTTTCTGATTTTCTCTGCTCAAATGAGTTTAAAGTGTCATAGCACTCCTGTAAAGTTAAAAAAGAAATAGGAAAAAGCTAAAAAGATAACCAGCCAGTCTCTCTTTACCAAATATTCACAAATATGAATACACTTAGCCAAAATAACCCAATAGCCAAACTTTCTTCATTGTCCATAATAGCATCTCCTGCTGGATCCAGGGATCCTGACGGTGGAGATCACGGGTTACTGGTTACAGAACACAGGGTATTTGATGATTTGGTTCTATTTCTCCAGTGGCAGGTGTGGTACTTTCCTACTGTCTGACCACTGCACTCTTAATTAATGATCCAGCCAAGGGTACGGAGGAGTTTGTTCTCTGCTGAATCACATCAGCATATCTTAATGATCAAAACAAATTAATTTCTTGCAGTAGTTGCTACGACTAACGCCCAATTCTACAGAAAAATAAATATCTGAAGGTGGGAATCAGCTGGTAAGTGTCTGAGCCAGCAATCAAAGTTCACTTTACAGTCCCTGGAGAAAAACAGGCACTTGGAGGGCTTAATTCCTAAAGCAGATACCTAAAATAGCTGAGCTGAACTGAGCCCTGGAAGTGCTGATCTCTCTCCATCTAACACAAAAGCAGTCTACAGTGCTTAGCTCAGAAGCGGAGGCAGCTGTACCATGGATGTCTAGAATCTGCTTAAGAGGTTTCCTACCTCAGGTGTCTGATTTACAGAAGACACTGCTATGGGGTCCATGTATACAGAGCTGACTCTTCTTCTGCTATTGGCAACCCAAGTATCCGAGAGCTGACTTGACAAGCGAGCTTAAGCTTAATTCCGCTCCCCTCAGCATGTTATACCAGGTGTTAAACGCTGCTTGAGAGAGCAAGGAGCTTGGCAGGGCAGTGGTTTTGCTTTGCCTTGGGTTTGTGAGTGGCTGTGCAGCTCCCGCGGGGGAGGGCCACAGGAGCAGCAGCTGGAGCAAGGGAGAGCAGAATAATGCTGGAGTGGCCCGGCACGACAAAGTCTCCCCTCTTTCTTTCCTGTGGATCTCCTGAAGCTGCCATATAACGCTATTTAAAAGCTACACCTGGAGAGTGTTTATGGGTAAATGTAACAAAATCCTTGGGAAGAAGGCTCCAGTTTCAGGAGGTTCAAATACCACTCAGCCTCAAACCTTGGGTAATAGGGGCCAATGGAAGAATGGGGGAGGCATATTTCCTTTAGACTAGACGAAAATTTGCCTGTATTAGCTCCCATCTGATGGTCTTAAGCTAGAATCCTTCAGATACTGTTAAAATATTTTTCAGACAGTTAGAGGGGGGAACCATATGAATATTCCTGGTCACTCTGTATGATATGAAGTAAGTTAAAATAAACTGAATTCAGTGAGGCTATTTGCATAGTTAGGGAATCTTAAAGTGACTAAGAGTTTGCAGGACTGGATCCTTCCTACTATTGCAAGCCAAATACTGTAAAGGGATTTTTATATGTGAAGTCCTAAACAAAGACTCAGAAGTATAGGCTGAAAGAAGTTATCCACTCCAGCCTCTTACATATTTTACAGGTTTATCTGTTGCACTATTTTAAGTATATTATCTAATCTCCCTTTAAGTATTTCCTCTTCTGATATCTCAGGGGTTTCTCTTGGCGGACTGCTCCATTGATGAATAACTCTTATTTGGAGGTTTGTCCTCACATCTAATCTAAATTTGTTATGTTTTAGGTGAACAGTCTCCATGGTCAACCAAGATCAATTCTCTCTCTTTCATCTCATTTCTCTCAAAAACTCCTTAAAAGCTCCATATTTTGTTTAAATTACATGTCCTTTCCATCTTGTTCCTTATATCTTGCAGCTTTCTTAATGTTCTTCATCTTTGCTGCTTTCTCATCTTCACAGTGTGAAGGTCAAAGGATACCCTAAGTAAGGCCTCAGCTGTCATGTAAATATGTGATTTGTTACCTCCCTACTCTTGAGTACAGTTCTTTGAATATGTATTTTTTATATATCAGTAGTATTTCTGATTTTCATTTGTATAGAGACAAAGTCTAAAAATGCATTATAACTAGTTGTCTTCCAGAAGTTTTGGAACAAAAATAATTCACTGTGTACTGTAAGTAGTGACTGGGACAGATCACTTTTTATTAAAAACATTTGGTTTTGCAATATATACACATTCCTCCTTATGTGCTGTAGAATGATTTCCTTCCCCCTCCCTGATCTGGGAACCCTGCGACAAAAGTTGCTATTGACCAGTCATTCAGCTTTTCTGCATAAGAAGAACCTGTAAAGAAAAACTCCCCCATTTTCCTTTAAATATTCAGAATTCTCAGAATGTAAAGTTTTGCCTGGCCTTTCATGTCTTTCCCTAAGTTCTTGATGTCTTTATGCACACAGTTAGGCTCAAAGAATGTTTCTGCCTGAATATGGACAATGTAAAACTAAGGATCGAACTAGTCCATATGTTCTACCAACAAAAAATGTTGTTTCAGTCAAAATAATCTGCTTATTATTCATATTAATCAATATTTTCTTCATCAGGTAACTTATTTTCACATTCTCTTTGGCCAGCAGTCAAATCTCTTAGTTTAAGGAACCTAATTGAAGTGTCTAAGCCAGATGAGTCGTCACCCTTCTACGATCAGTTGCGAGAGGTACACCTCTCTCAGGTGATCCACTTATCTAGGGTCTGAGAAACGGTACTGTTTCTCTTCCAGAAACTGCCGAAGAGCTTCCTATGACTGGGCTCCAATTTTCAGTACTTGACTGCCTTTATAGTCAGGTAAAGTGAATTCATTGGGAAGAAACGCGGTTACCAAGCTGTGAGTCCTCCGGAAGTGCTAGGGAAAGTGTGTCAACAAGCCGTGAGTTTTATGCTGCCCTTATGGCAAAGAAGGGAACATGCAGTCCCTACACTGCCTTTCCCACACACACCTGCTCTGGACCACTTCTCTGGACTCATTTAGGATCTTCCTGCTCAAACGCTTTCTTCCATCTTCTTCAGTATTGCATGGGATGCAATATAAAAATTCAACTAATAGTAACTGTTCCATTTACAACATCATCCTTCTCCTCCATGTAGCTCAAGATCATGTTACTGATTTAACTAATCTGATAGTCACATCAGTTCAAATACTAATGAATATTTCTAATAGCCTCATCATTAGCATAGCATGGAAGAATATGGAAGGTGCCACAGTCAAAGACATCTTGAAAGGACTTTAAAACAAAGCTTCAAGCACAGCTGGTCACCATTAAGCATTACAGTACTTAAAATCCCCGGTGTTGGTGTTGACATGAAGACAGTTTCTATTGTCTGGAGTCCCGTGGCATTAACAACTAGGTGTTTTCCAAATGTTCTTCTTGGTATAGGTATTCTGAGTGTTTTTCCCCTGGACCCTAAGGAGTTTCCACAATTCTGAAAGCCTATTTAATTGTCTGGTTTATTTTCCGAATACAATTTTAATCCATCTCTAATCTTCATGAATAACATTATAATTACTTCATTAACTTTTCCAGATAAAGCATTTAAACTCTTCAGGAGCAAATAGCTTTTTGCTGGATCTTGTACTAATTGCTTCATCTAATACCACAACTTTGAGTTTCAAATGTATTTAATAAAAACTCAAAGCTCTTGTTTAGCGTAAGCATGTTGCTGAAACCTGAGGAACACGTGGTGCAAGAGTAAGGATAGTAACTTGTTGCATTACATAGCTTTTAATGATGCATTTTGAAACACTGATGAGGAAGAAAGCTCAATTCATTTCCCAAGGGTAAAAATAATACCCTTAGACATTAGCCTTTAACTTGTTTTGACATCTTTGTTCTTGTGTAAAGGTTAAGTAATATGGTCAAATTTTATAAGTAATGCTTTATTAACGAAGTAACTTGCATTAAGGTTGTAAAATTGAACACCAGATCAGGAAATAATAAAAAGTAAAGGTTGTATCATAAAGTTAACTGATCCGTACAGCTAGTGTTCCCCAGATAAGGTACATGCTCAGCTGCCTACAGTATGTGCAATTGTGAGTTACTGCTTCTGAATACCTTAACCTTTTCGTTTCTTCTTTCTTGAGTGTTTTTACCTACAGCCTGAGTGTTCTTACATTAACTTCACTTTGCATTTGTTGGAAGAAAAGAAGAGCGTATCAAAACCCTGTGCCTTCTTTTAGCTGAGTATATAAACTACGTGCTGTGTCTACATAGCTCTTGGTCCCAGGTTTGTTGCTAGCATACCTGCTAGCATGGAAATCTTGTGGTTTTGCCTGACGTCCCTGTGTCTATATAGTTATAGTCAGGGAACGAGTGGCTGAGAGACAACTTCAGCTGCTTCTCAGATTTGTAATTGCCATTTAGGTACTTCTAGTGCATTTCAAGGTGAAGTCAAACGTCTTCAGTGGGTCACTGCAGAAGGTAATTTAGCATGGAAGTTTTTGACTTTTCCGTAAAATGAGATGGAAGCATTTACACGGGCCACTCTGAGGTATCTTCTGGAAGGCAAAAGCGTATAGCTGAGGAGTAGTAAAGAGCCATTTCCAAAACCACTTCTCTGCTGCGAGTCTCTGGACCGGACATTTAAGTTGCTCAGCATGTGCCTATATGTCAGGAATGAAATGATTACTCCTAGCATTTCAGACCTGCTATATTTTCTTGTGGTGGGTTGACCCCAGGCAGCAGCTAAGAACCCACACAGCTGCTTGCTCACTTTCTCTCCCCCAGCCCAGTGAGACATGGGAAGAAAACAGGAGGAACAAAAGTGAGAAAACCCACGGGGCAAGATAATGGCAATTTAATAGGTGAAGGTGGGAGGAAGCACAGCAAAGTAACACAGTCACTACCCTCCAAGGCAGATCAGTGCCCAGCCAGTCTCCAAACAATGGTCACCTTGGAAGCCAACCACCTTCTTCTTACTCTATCTTGCTTTTTATTGCAGAGCGTGACATTATGTCTTATGGAATAAACCTTTGGCCAATTTGGGTCAGCTGTCCTGGCACTGTCCCCTCCCAGTTTGTTGCCCACTCCCAGCCTGCTCACTGGAGTGGGGCAGAGTGGGAAAAAAAGGCAACCTTGCACATTGAGGTCGTGCAAGCACTGTTCATCAGTAGCTAAACATTAGTATGTTATCAACACAGTTTTAGCCACCAAGCCAAAACACAGCACCATGCCGGCTGCTATGAAGAAAGTTAACTCCATTGCAGCCAGACCCAGTCAGCTGGGTTTCTCCAGCAGGCAGCTTGCTCAGAGAAGGCTGCACTCTACACCAGGGCATTTTGTTTGTAGCTTTTTCAGGTGTTAAACCAAAAGTCTGAGTGCTAACATGTAGCTGTGCAGACTGCGACAATAGCTTACAATGCAAAGTTAGCATACTGTGTGTATAAAGGATTTTAATGGCACTGTGGAAATAACACTTGTGGACTTGAAAATAGTAATCTATTCGGGGTTTTAGGTTTTTAAGCTAACAGATCTGTTGACATGGAAAGAGAGAGGCAATATGCCATTACGCATCTTTGAGGAGACTTTTATATAAAACAAAGGCTGTTAGAACCGCATCTAACTTATTTGTAAGGTACTCATTGCTGCCATTCTAGCTGAGCATGTTACTTCATCTGAGGACTGGGTAATGTAGCTGAGAACAAACAATGAACTATTGAATGAATGATCTTGTTGCACCCCACAAGAACAGAGCATGCATTGTGGGATGCTCAGTGATGCACATCTCTAAGGGAAACTGAAGATGTAAAGACGCAGATACCAAGATGAGGTATGAAATCTTGTCCAAATCAAAGTGAAAGGAAGTGTTGCCATTGCATGGAAGGAATCAGAACTTGAAGAATGCATTAACAGCTTAACTCTGGAAATGGTGGGGCAACAGTGCTGTGCAATGAAACTTGAGAGATCTCTGTTGCTTTAAACCTACCTGGCTAAATTTAGCCAGTTTATTGAGTTGCTCAAGTGTGGACAATTTCAGCCTACAAAGAACTTCAGAAGCAAACCTTGTTACTGAATAAGAATTCATTAAAAGGTGACTGAATCTGCTGTGTTCCACCTGAGCTTTTAAAAGGGAAAAAAGATTCAAGGGAGATATTTAGACACTCATGGCAGGATTAGGGACTAGTGTTACTTGTTTAATATATAGGAAATTTACATTATGGAAATGTATGTATAGGAAATATATTTCTTGGTGTACTACACTTATCTGTTCCATT
This sequence comes from Burhinus bistriatus, assembly GCA_013397275.1. Taxonomy (NCBI): domain Eukaryota; kingdom Metazoa; phylum Chordata; class Aves; order Charadriiformes; family Burhinidae; genus Burhinus; species Burhinus bistriatus. The sequence continues at coordinate 244,273 of VYXH01000467.1, read as the reverse complement.
CAATCAAAATTCACCATGGAAATTTACACTAGGTTTCCATTTCTGGTACAGCAACGTAAACAGTGACAGGACAGTGTATTTTAAAAATGGGCAGAAGTGGGAGAAGGAAAATCCATCAGTCTTCTAATAAGAGAAAATATTTCTTATAAACCATCTTTTGAGATGAAGAAAACATGGCTAGTAAGGCATGCAACTGGAAGTAAAGAGAAACACAGCAGAACACTGAGCAGTCACTGAGGTTCTGCCTGGGACTGTGGTTCTTGGCTGTGCTGGACAAAGGTCGTTGGGCTTCACAAACAGTTACTATCTAAACGGCAGGAACTAAACTAACCTCAATAAACCGTCCGTATGAATCGTGCACAGGAAACAAGCTAATGACACACTGAATGAGAGCGTCTATTTAATGTTGAGCTTTTTGCTGGAAACAACTTGGAGCACTGTAACAAAGAAAATACCACATTGTCATAAATTACATTCATTTCTAATGAATCTTTTAATTCCTAACATTAAAAATAACATATTTTAGAGGTCTGCTCAGAGCTTTTCCTGTATATGCCGACTCTGAATGCAGACTCAGACCTACTAGACCTCTTCCTGGAGAACAGGAGAGAATGGTTACAGGGTAATTAATGTTATCTTGGCATTACTTGCAGATAATGCATGTGTGACAGCCAAGTAAATGGAAATAAGTCTAGGTTACTCTCAGGTTCAAGAATTAACTGGACTGCTTCAGGGTTATATACTTTAAAAAAATAGAGAGAGACTTTCACAGAAATAAGAAAGATTTGACTATGATGTCTATTACCACAATTAACTGCTGTTAACACTTTAGCAGAGGCATGCAGGGAAAGTATAGCTAAATTTCTTTCTGGTTTATGTTTGAGGAAAAAAAATATTATTTTACTACAAGTCTATTTTAAGTAAAGATATTCTCTCTTACACAGGTAGCATACGTAAGACTTGGGGAAACTTTTCATGCGTATGCCAGCAATCTAATGAAATCACAGTCTGGGGACCAGCAACTAAAGCGTAAGATTTCATGCCTGGCTATACAACCCTAAATCCCATGACCGATTAACAATATGATGTCTGGGTCAAAGGATGGAGGTAAAGGAGGTATGTCAGGTGTAGCACGTGCCAGATAGTTGAGTTTTTTACATGAAATTAGGGGAAATAAAGTACGTGTACAGGCACTGAAGAAGTGGTAGGAAAATCCTTAATTGCAGGAGTGGTTTTGGAGAAATGAATATGTTTATTGTGGGCTCTGGGCTGGCTAAGAGAAAAAGTGTTAGCCTAAGGACAGAAAGCCATACTTGAAGTAACATCTAGTTTAGCCCAATAACCCTTTTAAACCACCTTTGTTGTTGTTGTTTTGGGAATCTGATGGATTTTAATTGGCTTGCTTCATGTGAAAAAAATGATATTCATTCAGGAACTGGTCACAAGTTCATTGGTGGTAAGGGAATAGAGTAGTCCAGTGCAAATGGTTTGTCACAGGAGCACGAACTTGGCAAGGTTGCTCTTAAGCAGCGAAGCCACAAGTGAGTTATGTGTCCTGAAAGAGTCCCATGAAGACCATTACACCAAGCCCCTGGCCACATATTCCTGATTCCCTATATATTGTAGAGAAAGACTATTTTAGATATATTTATTGAGTGTCTTACAACTTTTATTGGTATTGTTTTTCATTTTTCTCAACTTCTAAGCCAAGCTCCTGCAGTATCATGGGGTTGAATGTTTATGCCTCAGGGGAAGAAGAAAATTATGACTAAAGAAGTATTGAAACCATTAGGAATGGTCATTAGGAATAGCTTTTCTGTGCAGTATATTATTTGATAATCTTTAAGTCATATATTATATGGGGATAAGAAAAACTGTAGTCCACTGGATAATGGTAATTCCCAGCTTTTGGGTGGTACTCTTGTTTCTAACCCTCCATAGGTCACCAGGAAGCCAATTTTGTGTCTCTTTTCTGTTTTGAGTTACAGGCAACAGATCTCAGGGAAAGAATGAAAAAAAATTTGTTTTAGAGTTCAGTGTACTTTTAATTTAACCATCAGCCTCTCATCATTTGATCAAATCTTTTAACTTTTCTCATTTTTTTATTTTGGTTTCCTCCATCATTTGTTTTATTCCTTCTTTTTTTTTTCTTTCTTCATGTTTTTTGCTGTCTGTCCCCCCTTGCATATGGACAGTGTTTTAGCTTGTAGAAGGGCCAGAATTAATAGGTGAATCTTGTCTGAATAGAATAAAGGGAAACATATTATATGATTTTCCCTGTAATTAATTAATTGCCTGCTGAAGTTTTTCAAGACATGTAAGTTGTGGTTGCAGAAGGGGGTTAGTGAGTAGTGAGCAGGCAAGAGGATTAAAAAATATGTGAAATACCTGTGTCACTGCTCTGCAGAGCAGAGTGTATGCTTGTTCTAGGTACTCCCCCTGCCTCTGTGTTGCTGTTTAGATAGGGGCGTGTCTGTTAATATATTGCAATCACACCTCTCTAACAAAGACAGATCTATCACCAGAAGCTTAACTATTACATTGTATAGAAAAGGAACTGGAAAAGAGTAAACCAAACTTTTCTTATGTTGCTTCTTTCCATTGATACCAGCATTGCAATCCTCATTTCCTAACCTTTTCACATAGCATTTGACATACGGTATTCTTCATATGCAAACTCTCATAGAGTTGGAATTATCAGATGTGCATGCACATACATACTTCTCTTGGAGTAAAATGCAGGATAAGAAGGGCGTTCTGTAAAAATTTCAAGTGTTTAATGTAATGCTAACATAGCACTCGGTACTATTAAAGCTTTAAGTAATGGAATAGTTTCACAAGTGCTAAACTGCAGTAAGTAAAGTGTTTCCCCCTCTGGAGACGCTTCACAGCGCTGTGCCAGCAAACTTCAGACACTCGGACCCATTTGGTATCTGTGGAGTTAACTAAGTTAAGCTCACTGCCAGTTAGCCTCTCTCACCAGGAATGCAATTTGTGTTTACCTATATAAGGAAACCTGTTAGACTTAAACGAGCTCGGCTGGGCTGCGGGCTGCCTGTGAGAGGAGCGAGCCCGCACCGGGGCGGTCTGTCTGTCTGTCGGCAGCGCGCAGAGGGTGGACGGAGCGCAGCCCCCCGGCTTCGGCAGCGCAGCGCCCGGGAAGGACTGTCGTTCCCCACCTCCCCTTCTTCAGCTTCAGGAGAAAAGAAGAAAAAGTGTCAAGGGGGCAACAATGGAGAAGCAGGTATGTCAGGCGGATCCTCGCGGGTGGCAGCGCTGGAGCGTGGAGAGAGTCGGAGTGAGCCTTGGTCTTACAACTCTGCTTCCCTCCTAAAATGGCTTGCATGTTTTAGAAGGGCTGCAGAGAAGAAGAGTGCTCCTTGTGTACAGCAGCATCGCTGTGAACAATTACTTTAACTAATCTGGCATTCCACGTGCTTCTAATTCAGATGGACCCTCTTTTTACCAGAGAGATTCTCAAACTTTCTTGTCTCTGATGAAACACAGGCGTGAGCTGAGACTGGAAATAAGGCTGAGATGCTTTGGTTAGCTGGCTGAAGCTCTGCAAATCCACAATGTTATGATCCTATCCTGTCTGGGAAAAGAAGTCCTTGTTGTGGTTTGGTTGTTGGTTTTTGGTTTTTTTTTGTTTGTTTGTTTGTTTTTTTTAAACCTTAAAATGTACATTTTGTAAAAGGTACACTCCTTTAGCATTCCCAGGGTTTTGGGGTACTTTGTTTTGATGTGTATGAATGTAGCTCAGTCAGCATAGCTGGAATGTGTTTGCTGGAATACAGGCAGTTCCTGTGGTAATAAAGATTTTTCAGTGAGTTAAAAAAATAAGCTGCAGGTACTGTTCTAGGAAATGTAAGCAAAACTTGTTCTTCTACAATAGGGATTACCCCAGTTCAAAACACGGATATGTGTTTCTTAGGGAGTATCTGCATATTCTGATAACCTTTACAACAGGCTCCGGGTAAAACCCTCACAGAGAGAGATTGTTCCTTGAAGATTTTGGTCACAATGAAAAACAAAGTTGAAAACTTAACTGAAACAGCTTTCCAGTTGGAAGAATACTGCTGTACAGACCTTCAGGACAGTTACTGTTAAGTATCAACATGCTAATTGTGGAAGTTCATTCAGGTTTTATGCAGTTACGGTGTAAAAGATAGGAATGGAAAAATACTTTCAGTTGATTTCTCTGAGTACCTTCTAAGAAAAAAGTCAAGTGCAGAGAACTAGTCAGAAACAGGTGGAGTTAATTTTCAGAATGATTTTGCTTTTCTGCTCTTAGCAACTGATAGACATATGATTGCTTTTCACTAATTTTCATAGTTAATCACATTTATGTGTGCACATGCATGTATGTGAACGCACTAGTTATGGGAGTTGTAGCTACATCTTTCCTAGGAGTCAAAGTGGGAAAGTAAAATACATTCCCATGCCTAAGTGTTTAGAAGCTTATGATGAAGATGATTGTTATTTAAAAACCCTCTTCCTTCTAAATATTTATAGTTTTTATGAATGAATGTCTACTTGAAATTAGTAATATGATATTACCTGGTTAAAATTAATTCAGAATAAGGAACGGTCAGAATTAAAATTTGCTTGTGTTGATACAGATTCTCATTCCTTTATATGCAAGACACTTCTAAACTCCTGACTTTGAATGTTTAGTGAGGTATTAACAGGAATGACACAAATAGCTGTAGTAGTTTCAATAGAGATTTTTTCTAGAGGAGCATCAACATCACAGAGAAAGTAGATAGCAAGTTCCTAAACACTGCTTTCACACTGAAGTTAACGGGCTCATTGTCATGAAACATCTTTGGTCTTGGTGGAAGTCACCACAGCAAAGAAAGTAGGATTGGTGGACTAGAACCGTGAATTTCACTTTCTTGTTTCTCATCCTGGTGGTTTTGCAAATAACCTTTATTGTTGTGAATTGAGTGGGAGCACAGAAGAAAGACTTTTAGCAGGGGTGTTAGTAATCAAAGTGTGAATTTAAAGGGCAGAAGACTCCAGGGAAACATGCTTTTAAATCACCTTTTCTCAAGTCTCGCCAGTACATTTCATTGCCCGCATCAGTGTAATGTCTATCTATGCTGCAATCGTTAGTGGTCTTTTGATTTCCCAGTGCAAAGCAAGGTAGAAACCTGGTTCAAAGCCTGCCCAGTATATTCTGGGTTGGCATGAGGATCTGAGCAGCCATCTGCATAGCCATGCTAGTGCAGGGCTGGTCCTGGCTGCAGCCTGCCCCAAGGCGAGCTTTGTGGCTGTGACTGTTCCAGGGAGACAAGGGGTGGTGCGGGGTCTCATCCCTTTCAGCCACAGTGTGTGCCTTGCGCCCTCCTCTGCCACCCACAGCATGTGTAATGGTGTGGCTGCAGAGCCTGCAGCATCACAGTGGGACCTGCCTAAAACCAATGTCTGCCCTGGGTTTTTTTTTTTTACCTCTGCTTGGTGCTGTCTGTGGTGTTGCATGAGTTTCCATTGGCCTGGATGCACAAAAAGCAAATTCTTTTCTGACCAGGATAGATGCCTGGAAGATAGATGCCAAGGAAATTTTATTCTCATTTACAGTGGGAAAATAATTGCAAAGTAGACAAAGCAATTTGAAGTATGGGGTAGACCTTGTGTATTATCTCAAATCACAAGAAAATCCAGTAGCTATGGCTGCGTTATACAATGATCTTTCTTCCTCCCAAGCCTCCTACCCTACACACCAGTTTCCAGTTTGTGTTAATAGGTGATATGTTTCATTCACCAATTAAAAAACAGCTAGCATTCATTGTGACCCTGTTTAAAGATTAATTTTTCATTCGTGCAAGGATTCTTTCATATCGGTTTCGATAACAGAGCTGTGTTCAGGGTGTAGTAACAGTATTGTGTTGGATTGTATATTTTGGAAACAAGCGTGCTGAACCCAGGCAAAGGCACTGAGCGCAGCAAGTCTGTGCATCCACCTATGGTACCATCTTCGGTTGTGCAACTGAAACAAGACTGAAGTGAAACAGAAATACTGGAATTTGACAGTCTAAAGTTTAATGCTTGACTGAATTGGAGTTTTCGTTTGTATGCCAGAGATGAGAAACACCAAATTATTTATAGGTATGACAAAAGCTTTGATTACTTCAACCAAAATTATCTTTTGCCTTGCTGTTGTATTTCTGATGGGTTCAATTCATGAGAACTATTGCTCATTTGCCACTTTTAAAACAGAGAGTGCTTGATGCATTTAACATATAGTATTGTAAAATTTTTGTTTAGAAATGAAAGAACACACTAAATGTCTTCCATGTTTTTCACATTTAGTAACCTGTTCATCCTACAAATGAAGGGGTTTTTGTATGTTTTCTTGACTTAAAACCATCACCTCATACTTACTTTCATTTTTTGATTTGCATATAATTTGAAGCTGAGTGTTCTTACAAATTGGCAAGAGACAGCTGGGCACATCATGGGTATTTTCTGATATCTCCCCTTTTTCAAAAAAAAAAAAAAAGACTAGGCTTTCAAAGGTGTAACTGGAGAGCTTGAAATAATAAAAGAACATGCTGTAGTAGTTGCATGCTCCCTTTAGGGTTTTGTTAAAGGCTTTACCATTCCATTATGCTATCATTTTGTAGTGTAAGCATTTTATATGGCATGTGTGATTTCATTGCCCTTAAGTGACCTTGGTAAATTCCTTATTTCCCCTGAAGCACATGCCTAATTGAAAATTGCCATCTGCAGTTGCAGAGCTCTAAGCAAGAATTCAAAGAATAATGCAAGAGGGAGATGGGTGTCCAGAGAGTGGGGCAAGAGCACTTCTTCTGTAGCATTCACTGTATTGCATGAGGTTAAATCTTTGCTTTGAAGATGAATGATAAGGAATTATACGAAGGACATCTTAAATCTGCTTGCCCAGTTCATCTACCTAATGCTGCTGTCCACAGATCATGTGATCCACTAAAAGTGTGTGTTGCTTGATTATTTTTTTTATTTTAACTTTTTTTTTAACTTGTGTCTCCCTCTTGTTCCACCCTTGGGTAAATATATCTGGAGTTTAAAGTTAAAAATATCATTCCAAATCTGAGCTGTGCTTTCTAGTCCAGCTGCTGTCCTCATTCCACGGTGCCTCGCTTGGCCCTGCTGTACTACTGGGTTTAAGGATATAGTTATGATGATCGCAGTCTGCAACCACAACCTAAAAATGAGACATTGTGTTCCCTGCTAGAAGCCTCTAGCCCAGCGTTGCATTACAGCTCCTGTGAGCATATGTGCTTAAGAGTCATGCAAACGAAGGAGGCGAAAAGCTGGACAGTGTAAAGCTGAGGAATAGTTTAGGAAGGCTCTTTCTTAGAGCAGAGGACATTAAACTGTGTCCTGGATTAGACAATAAAGTCTACAACATCTGTATATTTATTCATGAATGTGTAATGCAATTGTTTAGGACAGGAAAAATGCAAGTATTTTAACTAAAAAGGGTTGAGAAATGTAAAGCATGAGAAGTCTGTGATAAAGACGTGAAACTGCAGTTTTATCATGTTGTTTTGTATGTTTATTCAGTCCGAAAAGTTCAGAAAACTACTGGGCTGAAAATTAAGCCCCCAAAACTCTCTAGCCCTGTGTTATCTCGCAAGTAGTCTTATTTATGAAAGCTTATCCTTTGAATTTGTTTGTTTCTGTGTTAATCCCAAGTTGTATTTCAGAACTATTTATCAGTTAGAGTTTTGGAATACACAGTACATTGAGACTCATACATGAAGATATTGAAAATATGCAACATGTGTTAGGATCTGAATTTACCAGCTGCTTAGAATATATTTCCATGCTGTTTTGGTGGGTTTTTTCTTTCGTTAAAAATAATAATATTAAACCTAGTTTTTGATCGTTTAGCAAGCAATTAAGGGAATGCATAAACACTTCTTGGCAAATTTTGTGTGGTTTTGTATTTTAATTTTTTTCATGTTAAATGTATTATATGTTCAGTAAGATATTTAAGAACATACTTGAGGTTGAAAGCCTGTACATAAACAGATACATGTTTCCCAATGCATCTATATCTGGGATTGTAACACATGTTCCATTTCATATGCACCTAAATCCTCTGCAGATTTTTTTTTAATTAAAAAAGTTACTATTCTCATGTGACTGCATGTACAGAGGCTCAAACAACTGGTATTTGCTTTTAGGTAAACCAGTTTACTCTCACAAGATTTTCCTTGAACAAATAGTCATATTCCTTTTATAGGTTTTTTAAAACTCCTTTCAGGGGTGGATGTTAAGTTGCACTTTTAACTTTTCCTTTGATAGTTTCACTCAGTGGTAGTTTTGATATTGGTCCTCTGGATGTCAGATTTATGGAGATGGCATAAAAAAACCCCAGTTGCCTTTCTTAGATTTCATTATACTAAGTTCAGCTTCATTTAGGATTTGGTGATGTTCATGTTCAGTGGTATGAACGAAATGACATTTTTGACACCTCGTGCATAGTTCCAGTCATTCCGACAGGCTGAGAGCACTCTTGTTGGTAATGCACTGGATTACAGAGTGCTCAGGGTATCAGCTTGGAAGTGTCACGACTTGTCTGCCTTGCTCCTCCAGTGATGCATGTGCTGCTGAATTTCTAACACTTCTGTTTTGTAGCTGCCTAGCCTAGAAAATTCCATATAAAACATCAGATCAGGCCTCTTGAGGTGAATTTTTTTGGGGCGCATTTAATTTCACTACGTATGAAGCAACGGTAGTGTTCCTGCTATAGTAATTTTGCAAAATTAGCACTAGTTTTACTACACCTTTCATATCTCTGTTGACTCCTTCACAAGAAATTCCATCCTATTTTAGCTGAGGAGTTTAGGCATTAGCAGTTAATTATGAATCCTTACCTTAAGTATGGCAACACACCCCAGGGTGGTTTGGGGTACCCCATTGGTTGTGGGTTCGAAGTTATGCAGCTGTGCTTAACACTCCAGTGGGCAATTCTGGCGAGGTTGCGTTTTGCCTTTGATACCTTGCCATACCAGCACCATTAGCGCAGTGCTTAGACTGCAAACATCTGTTTGCTTTTATTGCACATGTGTTGCTTAAGATGTTCTGCTTTCACATGATGTAAATCACTGGACTCAACCAGCATGTATGATTCGTTTACCAAATAAACCTTAAATTGTGTCAGTAAAATGTATGGCCTATGGGATGACATGTATGACATACAGAAGAGAAAACTGGCAGATTTGTGTCTGGAGTCACCAATATTTCGTATTTTAGTGGATTTTTTTAACTGTTTGAAGGGAGTTGTGTAAATGTCAGTACAGTGAAACTGGCATGCATCCGTGTATCAGACGACGATGATGGGAACAGAGAAGTGCACTTGATGTTGGAAAACAAAGTGATGAAATCTCTGCATCCTTCACTTTAGAATCTCACCATATTCATGGCATGCAACGGAACAAACACTGATAAGAAAAAACAGATACATTTTGATGTCACTGTATGTAGTCTACAGTGCTCTCCTGAATGGAAAAGTTACCTGGATTTTGAAATAAGTTTAGCTGTTGATCTGAGCAACTTTTCAGCAATACACTGTAGGTACATTGTGGTTTTGGAAACCTAACCTCTTGGTTCTAGTGTGTACCATTTCACATTGCTGGAATGCTCAACAGGATTGTTTTGGTTTAGATTAATGAAAAAGAACTCGGTGAAATGACTTACAGTTGTTAGCTTGCATTTTAATTTTGGAGGTTAACCTAATGTGCCTCGAAGGTTTTAGTTCTTATGTTTCTCTTCCATGAAGACTTCAGTTTTAAAGTTTTGTCTATGTCACATGAGAACTAAAGAAACAAAACATGAGGAGAAAATGGAAGACTACAGTCGAGTGGAACCATCAGCTGAACAGACATCTACTCACCCACAGACACTTGTTTTGGGGTATGCAGAATTGCTGTAATATAACAAAAATTAAAATAAAAAGCTCTGTCTAGAAAGGACTTACTGACTCCATCAATTAAACTTTTCAGTTTTGTATCATCTGCCAGGTTTCCAGTACCTCACCCAGGCTGAGTGAGCTAGAACTAAATTTGAAAGTAGTTTGAGTAGCTGGTAAACTGGCCTGAAATCAGGAAGATATAAGTGAACCAAAAGACGCACGAGTCCCTACAATCAGGGAAGAAAATATAATTTATCTACAGAAAATGGGGAATAATTCAGTCAACGGGAGAATCTGTGGGCTACTGCAAATTAGAAAATGAACGCGAGTCACCGATGTGACAAAATGTTGAAATGCAAAAGTCATTCTGGGACTCGTTACTGAAGGTATTGTATACAAGAGGATGAGAGGTAATTACTTTGCCCTGTTCCACTGTGATAAGCCCCCAGCCTGAATTTTTCATTGTTTTATACATGATACTTTAAGAAATATACAAACAAAGTGAAGAAAGCTGAATGGAAAGGAAACAAAATATTGTAACAAGAAAACATGGAATAGATTGCAGGAACTGAGAATGTTTTATTGAAAACCTGGATTCCCAGACTGTCCTGTACAAGGACTTTTATGAACTAATATTCTGTCCAGCTGCCACCTTCACCCAGAGGACCAAGGAGGAGCTGAGCTCTCCCTGCTGCCCACTGCTGCCTTCATATGAGAGCGAAAGGTGAAGCTGGAAGCGTGTGCCTGGGAACCAGCTGGAGCTGGGCATGGCTGCTACAACTGGGCAACTCATTGATTTTAGTATCAAAGTGCTATTTGCACAAACTCAGCTTGGTGAATTACTGTCTAGAAAAGAGAATAAACTCTGCTGTAATACACAGACATGGTTATAAATACGACTGCAATTAATTGTTCTTCAGCTCTGCTAAGGGTGGAACAAAAGGCAACTTGTAGCAACGGTGGCTTCCATTAGATTTTAGTAAGAACTCTACAGCTATAATGGTATTTAGGCACTGGCATGAGTTACCCAAAAACTGTCAGATCTGTCATTGGAGATTTTTCACAGACTGAGCAAATACCTGTTGTGGATGATCTAGGTATAGTTGATCCTCCCTGGGAGTGGGGACACGACCCCACATAGACCCTCTCAGACCTACATTTCTGTGATTGTTTCCTAAGATTCTGGCTGTGTCCCTAGCATGGAATCTGGAAACGGTTCCCAGTTTCAGACCCCAGCATGTCTCGTGGATATGTCTCAGTGCTGTAGCAGTGCCTAAGCTGGGCCTGCATCTGCCCTTTATCTCCACCTTGTGCCCCCAGTTCCCACACTAGGTGCTAGTAGATCAGCAGAGTGCGACTCTGGTGCCTCGCAGGTGGCCTGTATCTGTAAAGAAGAGCAGGCTCAGCCTCAGACTGGTAATATGTCTACAGCGTAGAAGACAGTGGAGTGTACTGCTGCCCTGTTCACTCATTCTAGTACTATAGACTCATTGGTTTGGAATTTGGGAACTCTGGCTACTTTTAGCTTCTACCTGGTTAATAGTCTCAAGAGTTGTAACCAAGACTCCCATTTTAACATTAGCTTTTAGTAACAACAAGTACAGAATTGACATGAATGAATGCAAAACCTAATAAAGTCATGACAAAAGTAAGCGGGAATAGTTACACGTGTGAAACCATTGACATTCACTCTGCAAAATACGTACCTTTTCCTCTTACTGTATAGATTATGTGATGTAGTAATAAAAAACAGGATGACATCATCTCTGTAGATGTAAAGCAAGCAAGAATGTAACTACTGCAAATAAATGTGGGGAAGTTAAAACCCCCTTGTGTTAGTGCAGGAGAGGAGATTGTTCTCCCAAGTGCTGTAGCTAAGTAGAAGGTAGATTGGAGAGTTACATGACAAGGCTCTCCTTAGAGAGCAAAGTGTAGTGTTTGGTTTGTTATGTAAAATGTGTTATTGATGTGCTATGGGCAACAAATTAGTACAACTCCCATGGTTTTGAGCAGTGCCGAGTCATTGATTACTGTCGATCAATGCTGTATACCAGTGTTGTATCCATTAAGCTCACTATGAGAATATAAGGCATAGCATTCGATCAGTTAGGTCCCAAATTAAAGTCAGTGATCCAAGAGAAGGAGAATGTAAAAACAGAAAAAGAACAACAGGGAAATGGAAGTGAGATTAATTTCTTCTGCTTGATACTTCCCATAACCTCATTCTCATGAGTCAGCATTTCTGAGATCAGTTCTTTCATGAGATTGGGTAAACCAAATTCCTAAATGATGGTTGACTTAATTGTTAGTGTCTAGGTCATAAAATGGCAAACACTTGAACTGCTGACCTTCCTAAAATTAGAAAATTAGTTCATATTATCAATTTTAAAACATGGGTGGATATTTTTATTAGCAGAAAACCTTTTATTATCACAAGCATCCACTTGAACCAGTCCATCTACTCGCTTGTCTGTGAATAGGTTATTTTGTTCTAATGGGGAGGGTGCAAAGGGGTTGCAGCAGGAGTATTGGTTAGCAGAACAAACTGCTTTCTACCACACTGTTCAAAGCCATCTCTCAATGGCAAAAGCTGAATATGCTTCCCTCCTTCTTACTACAGTCAGGGGGCTGTTCTTCAGATCTGTTTTTCAGAGTAGTATTTAGCCTAAGTGGTGAGATGGCCACTGTGAACTTCACAGATTTCTGGGTAAGACCATGTGGTTGAAGACTGGGGACTTCATCTTGCAAGAGGGATCCCATAATGCATTCTGGTCATTCCTGTTGGAAAGTTATTGTCTTCCACAGTGGTCTTCAACTTAATCCAGTCCTTATTCTGAGCACACAGGAAGAGAATGTAGTCTCAGGCAACCAATGTGAAACTGTTGGAAAATGCTTGTTTTGTGATTGCAATCACTACTGTGACTTTCAGTTACTGTCTTTTGGGACTGAAGTGTATCACATATTATATTGATAAGCAGCATCACTATCTGACTCTTATTTCTGAGGTTTAGAAGTTCTACATCTAAAAATATTTTGCAAAAATTAGATTGAACCAGGCTACTAAAATATTCAGTAATTGTAGGCAACTGTATAGCCATATGTCTTTTCAAAAACAGCTTTTAACATTTTGTCTAGGGGAAAATCCTCTTTAAAATGCTTGGACAAGCTAAATCTAAAGCTAAAACTTGTTTGAAAGATTAGCAAGGTTCAATAATTCTCCTAGATCAGGACCATGTCAGACCATGGTTTTTCATGGTTTTATATTCTGAAGATAGATGCCAAAGTAAAAATCTAATGAAACGTGACAAAAATCTCTTGTCCAGTAATGTGCATATATGGTACCAATATTCAACAAAAAACAACCTGTTCTTTCTAAAGAGCTGGGACTCAGTGTTTTCCCCACTGAAGTGATTAAACACTAGATTAGGAAAGATGCATGTTATGAATTAGGTTTTGCTCAACTTCTAGGTGTGTGAAGCGTGATCTTAAGCTTTGACTGTTGTGCCTTTCATACCTCGGAACAAGACCTACAATACAGGGGATGATGGGCTGCCCTCCTCTGGATTTCAAGGGACATTTTCTTCAGTGCTGGTGGATAGTTTCATCTACTTGGGACTTCATTCCAAGGGCAGCTGCTAGTAACTGTTCTCCCAAGAGCTAAGCAGAGCTCATTGTTTTTTAAGCACAACTAGAGAGGCTTTTGGTTTTGTTTACCTTTTATACGACTAGCTTGCCCAGGAAATGCAAGATGCGTGCTGGAGACCTTTCCCTGACTAAGGGGATTCTAGTCTGTGTTCAGTATCTCCCAGAAAGGCAGTGCTGTGGCCACGAGGTGGCATATCTGTGTGAATATAAACTTTTTATTCCCTCCTGTAGTGTCTGTGCCACTGAGAGAAAGATGGTGCAGGAATCCAGACTTTGTGTTCTTCTGATGAGAGCTGTCACTAAAGGAAGGAGGTATCCTGGCTTGTGGGCCTTACTGACATAATTCTTCATATGTTTTACATTATGCAGATATTGACCAAAAAAAAATCCTAAAGCACTGGATCAAGAAATTTTTTCTCCCACATGAAGGCTGCAAATGCTTGGGACATGAGACACAGAGGAAAGCTAAGACTAAATCAAAATAGGTTTTTGATAGCCTTAAAAGCTCCATGTGAAGTTAGGCACCTCTATAGGTTTCTGGCACTTGCATTCGTTTGGGCCTCCTGAGTTATGAATCGGTGGAGGCAGCAGCTACGTACTGAGATGTTTGTACAAACACTGAATCTGATTTGTGTTTACCTTGGACTTTTTTTTTAAAAAAAAAAAAAGTTTATCCAAATTAATCACAATCTTCTACTGTAATCGTTTGGTATGGCCAGGCTCTGAAGAAGTCAGTTTTATCATTTACAGGTGATTCCTAGGTCTTGAGTTCAAGCCACTGTCTGTTTTTTAGTATAAGGTGAACTGGCTTGTATCCATTGAATGCAGTGCTAGGAAGGTGACAGTGTTACACTTCCCCACTCAGGACAGACTGTTCTCAAGGCTTTTTCTCCCATGCCCATGGAATCACATGCTCTAATTCCCTTGGAGTGTTCTTTCTGATGATACCTGAGGCACAGCTATGACTTCCTTTCTCTGAACGATCAGCACTTTCAAAGCAGCAATATTAGTCTGCCTGCAGTTCCTGTGGAAGAAATGGATAATTTATGAACTCTTGGGAGCAGAGTGCCCTGTGTTCATGGGACCACAAGATTTCAAGGCTCGGAACACATGAACTCATAGGTTAGTCCAAGGAAAGTGAAATTGTCCTCATTTTTAAAAGCTGCAGGCGCATAATGAAATCTCTCCATGTGTTTTCAAAACTCATCAACAGTAATAAATACATTTAAGAGCTCGGCGTAGTTTTTCTGTTGTTTCCTATATTCACTTTTTAATACCTGTGACTGCTTTCTCATGCTCTCAGATGGGCAGAACTTTCTTGCTCATGTGTTGTTTCCACTGTAGGCTGTGTTGAGCATTTATGCCTGAAGGATGACTTCTCTGTTCTCAATCGCACTGATTCAGTTTGTCTTTTAGGTTTCTGTGAAACTGTAGGGAGAAAGAGGCTTTTAAGATATTGTAAAAAGAGAAGGGGTCTTGACTTTTTATGTCATGCCTTGTTAGAAGCCCACGCTTGGTTTTGGACAAAGGACTCCAGACAGTTGGCCTCTCTCCAAAGTGACTTATGGCTTTACTTTTAAAGGGAGAGATCCCAGGTGCAGGAGACTTAAATAACCGGGGGTTTAATGTTAAGACTGTCATTTTTTCTAAATCATGTTCCCTTTTTTCCCCCTAATGTAAGGTAGGTATAGTTCCAATCTAATAAACAATTGCAATCATAAATACGCTTTCCTTGTGACTCTTCAGGTGACAAATACTGCTGTGCCAAGCCCCACTGTTAATGCATCTTGCAGAACGTAAGATCATTCATTTTTCTGCCTTCCCACAAAAAAGGCAAAACATTTCTTTCTGCTCCAAGAGATATTCTTCACCATATATGTTGCTCCAAAATTGAGTTGCAAGCTAATAAACTGAAACAATAGGATGAAGACTTCTTTTTTCAGTATGGTGTGGCTTTTACAGTGTAGTGTTTATCTGCCTGATATTCAAAATGGTAGCTATAAAGAATACAACTGTCTGAAAAGATTTCAAAGACACGAAGAGGAATGGTTTACAGTGTTTCATCCCAGCATGTATAAAAAAGGATGTTGAATGAGTATTACAGAAGCACTCAGACTGCACTGATCAACATACAGAAATTAATATGTGGTGTGTGACAATTTTTGGAAGAGATCTGTATCCAATTATAGATTCCTCTTTGGTTTATGAGTAACATTTATGTGGAAGAGTCTTCCAAGGGAAGTGGTGAAGCAGTATGTGCTAAACCGTTGGCAAATGAACTGTACAAAGTGTTTGAAGGCTGTTCAGAAAGCAGATCTGAGAAGAGTGGTGGTGTGGACGTGATGACATAGTGGAGTTCCCATGTCTCTGTTCTGACTTGCGTTTTGACAGTTGTGCAAGCCAGAAAGTGCTGTCTCGGAAGCATCAGGATGTGCCAAATTTACAGCATTCAGAGCATAAGAATTCCTTCCTCCGTCCTTGTTATTAGAGAATTTTCTGATTGAGCAGTTTTTTATATGGAAATACATATGCATTGGAGATTCAAGAGAAGTGTGTGCCAGTTTAAATAAGGATGGAGTCTCTGTACAAAGCACAAGAAGTAACAAACTCTGAAACAGCAAATATCCCACCAGTTAGATCACCAGTCTGGGTTATGGGACAGATCCATATCTATCACCTTTTTTCTCTGTTTCACAGGGTGGCATTAGAAGCCACTGTGAGCTTTGTTGCTCATGTATAAAGAACATCTCAGTCACTTACTCCGAGATGCAAATAGCCACACTTCACACTTGCTGAAGCTGCTGTGAGATGTATAGTATAGCTCTGCATGTGGTACAGACAAATCTTGGCAAATACCTGTGAGCATGACACTCAATGTTGTATTCCAGAAGTGGCTTAATTATACTTAAGTAGCAAAGGAAAATGAGTTATTTAGATATTTCTGCTTTGTGTTGTTTTATTTATTAATTTTTTCATTATTTGTTTTTTGATGGAAAATGTGAGTTGGGCAAAACACACTTTTTTGCAGGACTGATTAATTTTGATTACACTTCCATTGTAAAAAGGCTCATCAGTCATGAGAGTAGCCAGTAAAATGGAGGATGTGGAGGAGAAATGTAGAAGCTAGCTTCAAAAGTGCCGATGGGTTTGTTTTCAGTTCTCCAATACAGGCTCTCACAGAGTCACGTCAAGTTGTTGACAGAATGGGATCTTAACCCTGAATCCATCACGTCTCCTATGGGTGACCCAGATCGTGGCTGCTTTGGGCTGCTCCCAATAGCTCCTAATGTTCCCTTTTGTATAATAACGGGTTTACTTCTTTTTTCAGGAAGACTTGGAGCACACACCCTGGGTGAGTGTTGTAAGCATTTTGTGAGTGTCTTCCTTTCTGTCGTCTTTACTGTATCAGACCACCATAAATTTGTTTAGGTGTGGAATGAAGCATTTCTGAAAGAGAAACTGGTTTTTGCCTAGTTCTAACTTTTCCAATATAAAGTAATTTATTTCCATAGGATTTCTTTCTGTGCCTCTTTTCTTTGCAGTAACTTTTAAAAAACCCAGTCTGTTGGAATTGCCGCATGATGAAGCAGGCAAGTATGGTCCTATAAGGAAAATGGTTTTGCTTCTGCAATGACTGCTCCATAAGGGAAGCTGAAGGGACCTTGTTTTATGTCAGACTGGTGCAGCTGGCAGCTTCTTATACAATGCTGTCTGTTCTTGGAACAAGTTCAAATGGCTTTTAGTGTGGGGGCTCTTAACCATGTGAGCTACCAGCTTCACTCTTAGGATGCACCATTCAAATGCGACTGGGTTAATAACAGGTCAACAGCACCTCCTGTGAGGCTTCTCTTTTGAAGAGGATGGATATCCTGATTCAGCCACAGCTTCATCAGCTTGTCTCCTTGTCTGGGGCCCTAAGCATTTGTCCCCACTCTGGCAGATGTTCTTCTTGCTCAGACTTTGATCCCGCTTTCCCAGAAACACGATCACTCTTAGCTGAAAGCCCGTTCGTGTGGTAAACTTGACCTCTGGCTAAGCAAGGCTTGCAGCCCATTAGAAACAAGGATCCTTGAATATAACAGCTTTACCTGTTGTTTTTCAACTGTTTGCGTGTCTGGTTACACTAAGAAAACTAGTATGTCACTCCCACTGGAATGGGGTGCTGGAACCTAGAGTAAGCGTACCTGTACCAGCTACGTAAGCTATCTGTGCTGAATTCGTCTCACTGGCCAGTTCTACAGCATTAAAGGACTTACTGTGTCTCAGAGTTAATTGAGAGGTGCAAAGAAATTACACATCTCACAAAAAGTTTCAATGTCTAAATAATTAAAAAGGGTTAATGAAAGCACAGCAGATTTGCATATAGTTTGAAAAAGCACTAAAGTATCATTCCCATGGGAAATGGGGGAAATGGAAGTAGAAGGAATCAAATTCATTGTAGATATTACTTGCTATGTTAGGTCATGTGGACCAGAACAGGGATCTAAGGCCCTGAACCTGCAAACACTTACACACTTGCTTAACTTTACTACATAGTGTAGTCCCATGTAAGTTAGTAGGTCTGCTTGTGGCAATAAAACTAGACATGTAAGAAAGTATTCTTAGGACTGAAGCCTCATATTTGATTCTCAATACATCAGAAAACCAGTGGAGGGTTTTGTAGAATGGCTTAACAGACCATACTGGTAGCTAGATGGCTTTTTCATCTGAATTTTGAACACATGGCAAGGAGCCTGTACCTTGTAAGCTAAAAACATCAGTAATACCTCCCTGTAAGTATAGCAGTGAATGAATTCTCACTGTAAGGATACAGAAAGACTGGAGTATGAAATATTTTACAGATGCTACCTTTCCCTTTTGCTCTTCCCACAGTTCTTGTGAGATTGGCCCCAAAATGTTTTGACAGTGTTAAAAGCTATTCCCCTCCCTTTACCTATCACAGTTTGCTAACCAGCATTTTCATGCAAGATTTGAAGTGGAATGTTGTAAAGTTATATGCTTTTAGTCTGTAAAACTCTGGACTCTGTCCAGCAGACCGTTTTTACATGGCCTGGATCTTTTTCAGACAAACAGGATCTGTACTAGGGTGCAAAATTTTAGACAACTGATGCATTCTTTAAAATAACTACAATTTGGCTCACTGCCCCTTATAGGAGTCTGTTAAGACTCCCCCACTGCTGCCTAGGAATATTTGTGGAGACAGGAATTGTGAGTGCCAACAAAGTAACAAATTTAAAGGTAACCTTTCTTTCCTCTGGCACTCTGAGAATTTCTTTGTAACTCATTAGCCATCTAAGCAAGATGGGTAAGGTCACTTAACACTTCTGGATCAACATCTCTGTAATCTCGGGGAATAAATATTTTATAATTTATAAAAGGCAAATGTGTCACAAGAGGTTTTTTTCCATCTTTAGTGATAGACTAACTTCCCAAATCCATGATGTCATTCTCAGCAGAAACCTGTTCCTTGATATGCTGAAAAGCACTTCAATTCAAACCTCCCCTAGAAATGCTGCTGTGGGTAGCAACTCCTGTGAGCCCATCTGGGGAAAACTCTACTCCATCTCCTTGCAAAGATTTATTAGTTGCATTATATCCCTGCTCCTTCACATTTCTGCCCTGTGTTTTTAAGTCCAGAACTTCTGGATCTTCGTTATTCTCTGTTCCTTTTGTCTGATGGGATTGCCTCTAACTCCTTCTATTAAGTATCTGTTTCTCACCATAGCTGTGGTGGTAGCAGATGAAATGTTGTATCTATCTTCACTGTTGGATTCAGCTAGGAGATAATTCATCAAAGGAGAAAAGTATCAGTCCTGGAGGTAGGATGGGAAAAACACAGCTGAATGCGTTTGGTTTTTCTCCAATGTAAATGGTCAGGTCTCCCTTAGCTGTTGGTGAGAAGGGGGAAGGTTCATAGGGAAGGGTCTTCTACAGGAGAAGAGAATGATAAGTGACAACCACTTTTCCCTTGACCAGGTAGCAAGGAAACATGGCTCCAGATTATCTCCTATTAACATATATTTTTAGACTTTAGATGGGAAATTTGGCAGCAGTCCTACAATTACAGCTGCTCCTCCATGACATAGCAGTTTGGCTTACTCTCCTTAATCCTCCTTGCTAGACAGCAATCCTAGTGATGCTAGCAGACACTGAGTGAATGTCTGCTATGTGTCAGCAATGTTGAATACGAGTAACTATGGCTAGAAAGTCTGTCACGTTTAAACTCAAGCCAATCTTTAATTCCAAACTTGCCTTACAAGTGAATTGTGTGAACACATGCAGATTTTTGTCCTGAGGTTGGCAGGGAAAAGATTAGAGTTTTTGGTACTGTTGGTGCTATAAGTGCGCTGCCTACTGGTGTGTGGGCTGTGGCAGTTAGAGTCACAAAACTACACCCCAAAAGTGCAGGCATATATTTTATCAAGCTTTCTCACAACTAAGAAAAGTTGTCTCAGACTAAGCCCTCTTTGAGTTCCCTGTGATGTGCACCATGGCTCTAGAAAGATACATGAGCTCAGGTTGCCTTTAAAACCTTGGGGGAACGGTGTAGCCAAGTTGAACTTTTGCAGAGCTGGTTAGGTGCTTTGATTCCTCTGATATCACAGAGAAAGCTACAGTCCACTGCCAAAAACCTAAGAAACATAACAGCCCAACCACCTGCCAGCATTTGTTATGCCTTAGGAGACATTCCTCTTTGTTCCCTTCCTTCTGAATATAACTTGGGTTTGATCACAGTAATTATACCTTTGTACTGGGCCTGGCTAGGATAGAGTAAATTTTTTTCATAGCAGCTCATGTGGTTTAGAATTTTGACTGAAATAGAACTGATAAAACACTAGTATTCTAGCTTTTGCTGAACAGTGTTTGTACAGCATCAAGGTCTTCTCTGTTTCTCACTTTGCCGCCCCAGTGAATAATTGGGGGTGGGGGGACACAACCAGGCAGATGACCTGAACTAACCAAAGCGAGATTCTGTACCATATAATGTCATGCTCAGTGATAAAAGGAAAAAGAGAGGGCTTTAGGGAATTAGCCATCTTTTCATCGGGAACTGACTGGGTGTTGGCCTGCCCACGAGAGTGGTGAGTGATTGCTTTTGCATTACTTGTTTTGTTTTCTTTCCTCTTCTTCCGCTTATCGTTCACTTTTTAAACAATTATTTATTTTTGTTTCTTTTATCTTGACCCTCAAGTTTTCTTGGCTTTATTCTTCTTTTCTTCTTCTCCCGTCCCACTGAGGGTAGTGAGAGAGAAGTGAGCGGGTGACTGTGTGGTGCTTATCTGCCCACTGGGATTAACCCACAACAACCATGCTTTGCAGGACTGAGCTACGCATCTTCAGAAGGCTCCTGCAGCATCATTCTTCTGGTGCATCCAAATCTTCCCCGATTTGCAGTCTTTAAAAAAAAAAATGTGTGCAAATGTGAATATGCAGGTTTGTGTATGCATCAGTGAAAGAGAAGTAAACCAACTGCTGATGTGGTGCCCAACTGAACACTCTTTTAGTATAAGCAGTTGTTCTCCATTCATAAGCATTTTGATGGCTATCTCCATCAAAGTTAAAAACACCTGTAGAGGCTTATTTTAAAGCGAACTTGAGACTCTTATTTTATTTAGGTGATTGGACTAGATGATCGTTGTAGGTCCCTTCCAACTGAAATAGTCTCTTCTATTTATTGAACTAACTTTGGACTCCTTAAAGTCCACAGCTGGCTTACACACTACTGGCTCACAAATGGACCATCTTCAGTATATTTATTTCCATATTTTGCCTTCCTCCCTTTCTGGTTGTTATCTATTACTTCTGAAAAGTAGAGAGATATTGGTTATATCTATATTCTTTCAGTGAGATCAATCAATTTAAGAGGGCTTAACAGTTTTTATGGATGAGAACTAGATAAGCAGATTCGGGAGGAATATTTGTTGCTGGGTAGGCATATTTGGTTTTAGCCTCTTTGTAGTGAAACCATAAGATGAGAAGGAGAGAGAGTCTGAAAGCATTTTTTTTCTTGTTTGAGTTGCAATATTAGTTGTCTTCCGAGTACTCTTTTCGAGCACTGTCAAGTCAATGGTATCTTTTAAAGCCTGAAAACCAAATTTGACAATTCTTTTCATGGTTTATAGAGCTGTAGAGGAAAAATATGCTTTGAATTATGTTTGAATAAGATCTTAGAATAATTAAATAAGGGTGTGACTTGGCCCTCAGTTCCACTGAGTATAAAGAGAAGCCGTGCATGTGCAATGAAATACAGAATTTGACTTTACAGATTCTACTTAATGAAGGAAACAAATGAAATTTCTGCCGTTTTTTTTTTTTTTCTGAGTCTTTTCCAAGCTCTCTATAATAGTCATTCCAGGAGGGGCTTTAAGTTTCCATAGGCTGTGAAGATGCCTATCAAAAAATAAAATGTGACTGAATCAACGTGAAAATTCTTTATTAATCAACTTGACAAATTTGATTGCTAACTTTGTTATTCAAGTAACTCCCCCAAACTGTAGAAAGTCCTGGTTTTAATTTCAATATTAAAAAAAGAAACATAAGTGGTAAAAAGGAATTTCTGGCAAAAAGTAAAATTGGTATCTCTTTATTTTTTTTATAATTTTTTCTTTCCTGAGAATTACTCACCATATTAAGCAAGCAAAATGTAAGAACGTTTCTTGCAGTGTTTCAGCAGGAAATATGTAGCTTTGGCTGTATAAAATGACAGTGCTCAGGAAGGTAAATGTATTGAATTACTCCATTAATAGAAAGGAGACGGCAGTACAGTAGTTTTCCCCCAGGCACTGTTTCACAGGTGCTGTAATCATGGTGGGCTACAATGATAGTACTGTAAATGCAAAAATAACAATTTGCAATTAGATGCATTTTTGTGTGAAATGTGATAAATCAAGGGGTAGAATTTGTCAGGTATCAATTCCCTAACGGCAAGAATGTTTATCTAAAATACAAAAACTGTACAGCTGAAATCACTATTTCCTGATGTTTTCACTCAGTTCACAAGAGAAATATTAAAACACAGTTCCTAGAAGGAAGCTTTTTGGTTTCTTTTTGCATTCATTAGAAAGCATTTTTAATGTAGGCATATTTTTAGCAATATCCATACCTTCATCTGCATGCTTTCTAAAAACTGTCCATTTGTCATGGGAGATGGCACTATATTTGCGCCGCCTGTCATTTACCCCCTGATTCAGGAGGGGCAGAGCTGATAGATAATTAAGGGAGCTCTTGCAAAATATTCTGCACACCCATCACTCTTGGTCAGTGAGAACTGTTTCTCCCTGTGAGAGGATGCTGGAGTTAACTGCAGTTTACTAGCTAGGTGTCACTGAACTTCGTTTGATAATGCTAGGAAACGTGTTAATGAAAAACATGTAACTGAGAAACTAACACTGCGGTGACAAAAAAAGTTATATTGGAAATCACAACTTTCCTGGGAATTGCACTTTCTTTATGAATTTAAATATTACAGTTCTTAGGTTGTTTGCTGAAAGGAGAGGTGTTGTTTGTTTTCAAATACTGAAGTACAATTACCAAACGATGTATGTACAGAAATGTGGCGTGAAAGACCTGCTCCGGCTGCCATGGAGAAGTGAGGTCTGGCCTTAAGGAGGTGCCCTAGAAGCATCACAAGAAGTGGAAGAGGAGAGCTGCAGCCATGCTGCGATGAGGCAGCTTTGCCTGTCACCTGACTTTGAGACACCGTTCCTGCACCCATGTTGATGGTGCTGGCAAAGACATGACCCCTCAGCTCTGGGGATCAAGTACACCCGCCCTCTCTTTGGGTGGATACAGGGTCAAAGTCTGAATGCTGCAAGCACTGAGCCTGTTGGGACCTATTTGCTTAGCGTCTTTTCTGGGCTGATTGAAGTCTTTCAAGGTGCAACTCCTGCCCAGCTTTCTACGCAGTATTTATTCAGCGGGTTGTCAGCTCAATGTGACCACTGGGGTGACAAGAGAGTCCATGAGTACAGATGATGCACACTGATTAATAACAGTAATATTTTGTTTTGCAGCATTAACACTCTTTAGAGACTGCCACATTTTTGTCACGTATGGGCTAAAAAGATCACCCTTTTTTCTTTGTTTGTTTCTCTTTGTTTTAACTTGGTTGCCACCGCAAACTGAACAATGAGACTGCTATGGAAATTCTCATTATAAAAACACCAGACAGGGCCTCTTTCGTTTTCTTTTTCTCTTTGTGGAAGTGTGTGAGTCATCCGCCTACACAGCATTAATTTTTCTTATCCTCGTGAGTGGTCTGTGGATTCGGGGTTGAAGTATAGGGTACATTGAAAGCTTGGGGTTATGTTTTCTGTTCCTCGTGGCCCACCCAGGGAGCCTGGGCCATGGAGGACAAGATGATGCAGCTCCCCAGAGGCTGCATGATGCCAAGAGTGGGGAAGCAGTTTGGGTCCAGGTCTCACTAAATACGGTGCTCCTGGGTTATTCGCCCCTGTGATCTGTGAGGTGTGGGACCAACCCCATGGCCCATCTTGTAGGGGAGTTCAGGGATGTGAGACCCCAGGGACAAGTGGTTTGCTTCCCCAGGTGATAGTCCCAGAGACCTGACTGTAGGGGTGGTTGACCTCAGGCCAAGGTTTACTACTCTGTATGTTCTTGCCTGAAAGTGGTTTGGTTTACTGGAATGCAATAAAAATGCTAGTGCTGGAGCATAAAATGTAGGTGAAGCAGCAAGGTTAATGTGTGAAGTGTTAACCAGAGTCTGGCAACAAATGGCTGTGGTGGGTGCAGGAATCTCCTTCCAGCCCCTGCGATGGAAGTAAGTTTCCATTCAGTGTGGCTCTGAGTGACAGCCAGGACACAGAAAGAAAACAAACACTAACTATTATCTTCCTTCTGAAGCAGCTCCAAAGTGAATATGAACACTGATTGTTTAGAGACCATCAATTAAGCTAAGAAGTATTTAGAGCAGGTGCAGAAGAGATAATGAATGAAAAGAGAACTTTATAGTCTTGTATATTTAAAACAGTTTGGCTTTTTGATCTCGTGTTTACTGGGGAAAGTATTGAATTGATAGTTGGAGCTTGTGATTCATTTATGAATAGTTTTTAGTTAATTAAACACACTGCAAACATCAAGAGGGAAAGTCTAAAAATGATGAGAACTTTAATGCTGGAGGATGTTTTATTTATGACTGCAGTAATATTGAAAGAACTTTTGAACTAACAGATAGAAGTTTATGGACTTTCTTGTTAACCTCTGATTTATTAAAGAATAGTTATGCAACCTTTCATATACTTAACTCCCTAGTGGTGTCTAGAGGCATTGCTGAGAATGGGGTTTTCTCGTGTTATTCACCTTGTATGGATGCGGTTCCTGGGAACTTGAAAAGCCATTTCAGACAAAGGGTAAGAGAAAAGGAAACATTTCATTATCTTCACTCTACAGAGGAGAATCT
Organism: Burhinus bistriatus; assembly: GCA_013397275.1. Classification (NCBI taxonomy): domain Eukaryota; kingdom Metazoa; phylum Chordata; class Aves; order Charadriiformes; family Burhinidae; genus Burhinus; species Burhinus bistriatus. Next base: position 219,302 of record VYXH01000467.1, on the reverse strand, counting down.
GAGAAACAGAGGAGCAAGGGACAGAGATTCTACAAAGAGGCACTCTGCTTCTACCAAAAGAAAATTTAATTGGCTTTTCACAAAAGAATTCTGCAGATGAAACAGGAAGCTGAACCCTCGTCTCCCAGTAGTAATTGAGGATAAATGTGGATCAATGTAGCTTTTTCATCTCTAATCTTGGCAAAGTCTTGTATGTCCCTTCCTAAAATAGGTAACAGTATGAATTTATCTTTTTGTTTGTTTTTAACAACTCTCACCCTTTGTTCTTCCAAGATTTAACTGTTAGTATTCTGCACTTTCACCATCTCCACACTTTGCTCTCTCACTGAATTTTGAAGCAGCTTATAATTGGTTTTTTAGCTGCTTCGGTTTTCTGTTCTGGAAAGGCAGCTTTACTATTCAGGGCTAAAGGTGGTAGAAGGAAACACTGTGGGTGTTAATCAGAAGTGCGGCCCTGGTTTACTGAGTAGCCTAGGGAAAACCACTTGATCCTTTTGGCCAGCTTAGTCATTAAACCAGTAAATAGAAACATGTCTTCACTGACCGCTAGGTCCTCCATCCAAGCCGACCATCCCCTTGGTAAATATATGACTGTGTTAAAAATAGCTACTGCTAACAGAGGTGAAGTGATCCGATGAGCAAGGAGTTTGTGAGCTGCCATGGTGTGCCAAGAGCGCACCTGCCTTACAGGAGGAAGACGACACTGATATCAGTGAGTGCTCTGCAGCCCTGGGGCCATGCAAGGTGGTGGTGCACGGGGCTGCCAGGGCACTGCCCTGCAAGGTGGCGCCTTCCAGTACCCCGTACAACTCTGCATGATGGCTGGGCTCTACCGGCGAGAGGTCTGGTGGATATGTTATATGGTACATCCTATTTCGTATATCTCTTACCTTGTGAAAGCTCCCTGTGATAAGCCCAGCCAGTCTGCCCAGAGAGACTAAAAGATGGCATTGTTCCCCATGGGAGAGAGGAGGTGGAAGTGAGACGAGGAGGCTAATGCCAAGAAGCTTGAGGTCACTGCATTTTTTATTTTTCATCCCTCCGTTGATGACCTCCCAATAAGATACTGTCTAGTCCGAATTATTGAGAAGGAGGACTTTCAATACTGGGAAGGATTTAAAAGAAATCAACTGCTGATACCAGCAATGAAGCAAATGTTCCCAGTGATTTCATCCCATGTCTCAGTGGGAAGAAAATAAATCCTTCGTAGAGGCAGTGAAGTTACCTGAGAGCCCCTGTGTTAACCAAGTGGGAAGGATGACGTGAGGATGAGTCTTAGTGTAAACAGAAGCTGAAGCCTCATGGGCTGGTTAAATTACTTAAACATCACCTTATCTGTAACACAAACAGGCATGCATAAAGACACATGGGAACATAGAGTTCTTTAACCATGGTTGAACATATGCCTATTAATGTAAAAAAGACAGAGTTCTATTTCAGTCAAGCATAATATAGTTTGCTGTTAAATTCACAGTTAGACTGAACATGTATTTGTACATTTGGTTTTAGTTTATCTCAAACTGCCTTGCCATTTGTTTTTAGTTGATCTCAAACTGCCTTGCCATTTTTAGGCCTTAAATATTTATAAAATCTACAGAACTGCCCCCCTCCTCTTTTTTTTTTTTCAACCAACCAAATGATTCAGTGATGCTTATCTAGTATATTTTTATAAAACACATACAATTTTTTACATAAAAATAACATCAAACTCTCTCTCTGCTAAATCCTGCTAATGAAGAACCCTGTAACAACAGAACAGTTTTCCCATATATACAAAAGGAAGAGAGAAACAGGAATGAAATATTTAGGTTTGTACTTTCAGTATTTTATAAACACGAGATGTGAAACCACACAAGCAAGACAATGTTTTATGTATACTGGTAGTTGCTTTGAGTTTGCTTTTGAATGTAAATATGAATTTAATTAGCCCTTGAATAAAATGTAGGGTATAAATATACTATCACTCTACACCAAGTTTTCCTTTGAAATAAAAAGGAATTTCTTCTTAAAATTTCTAGCAGGATGTGCCAGCCTAGATGTGGATTACAAATTAGACGTATATGCTAATATAACTATATATATCTTGCCATATGAATTTACAAAATACTCTACTAACTGCCATGAGGCTATTATTCACTTTTAAAATTCAAGCATTAATTATTTTGCTTTCCAAAGTGCCAAATTATTTTTCCCCATGCAGATGTTCTTTAAGTCCTCAAACACTAAAACAATTACAGAATTAAAGCTAAGATTAAAATTGTCTCAAAATTAGTTTTCTGGCATGATTTTAATTAAATTATAGAGGAATTTTTAATGAATCTTCCATTGAGAAAAGTTTATTGCTCATGCTTTTTTGTGTCTGTCATACAACAGTTCAGCATTCTTTTAATTTGCATAATTAACTTAGATTTGTATTGCCTTCTCAAGATATTTTTCTAAGCCTTGAGGATTTTGGAATACAAATACCATTTTAATTTGTTTAATCTATTAAAAATATAGGCACTCTTTCTCCTCCCCTCTTCTCTTTTTCTCTTTATTTTTTAACCAACCACCGTTAAAAATAACTGTCCCCCCCAGCCCTCCCCCCAAAATATGACATTATCTGGTTTGGACTCAAAGTCATCATGTAAGGACCTGATGATCTTAAAGATCCCTTCCAATCTAGATGCTTCTATGATTCTTATACGAAAAACATTTTTTTCCCTGATGTAGCGTTATGGCATGTGGTGGAGCCTGAGAGATCCCCCAGCGGAGGCAGCCCAGGATGGGGTACCAGGTGCTACCACTGCCTCACGGGAGGGCTGATTTTCGGGCTGGGGGGAGCAACCTTGAAGCTTAATTTTCTTCCTCTACCTTTCTGTAGGTAGAATCCTTTTGGGATTGAGTCACCAGCTGGTGGTGGTGTGCTTTCAGCTGGTACCCAGCCATCATGCACCCTGCAAGAGGAGAACGAAGCCTCTGCCACCTGGTTTTGCTGCAGTAACCCACGCAGCCTGATTATTTCCAAAATACCTAAATTTAGAGGACAGGCTCTTCTTGGCAGGAATCATCTTCTATTTGCTGAAAAATTCCTGGTGTGCTTCTGGCTTGACATAGATACTACGTGGACTTCATGTTTTCTTGCAGGTTGAATGCTCAAATTACACAAGGTGGTTCCTCCGTTAGATGGCACTGCTTGTTTCAGCGGTGCCTGCGGTCACTCCCGCTGTGTTAAATTGAAAGCAATTAACTTTTAGGAGGTGTATCTGTTATAAAAAGCAGTCTCTCCATGTGGGTGTTAGTCCTTTGTTCTTAACAAACTGAGGAAAACTGTCTTGCTCTATTTTTTTTTCTTTTTTTTTTTTTTTCCTCCCCCCAGTTGAATAGCAGTACTGGAAATGCAAGGCAGTAGAAAGCCTGTGGAGGGTACCAGTGAGAACAAAAACTGTATACACCTCTCTCCTCCCACTCTGAAATCAAGAGGTGTTTTATGTTCATATAGGTGATTTAATTTGTGTCCCGGTGATTTGAGAAACCAAGCATCTGGACAAAGTTACTCATTATTAATGGCCACGTTACAGAAGCAAAACCCCTTCTTGCCTTAACTTTGGAAGCACACAGAATTATAGAGCTGGCCATGGCTCCCAGACCTATGAAAGAGGTGTGGGTAAATACCTGGTTTCTTTGTGACTGAGAAGGAACCAAGCTATTACACTGACACAGCTGCTATTTGGTTCGTCTGTGTCATTAAAAGAGAGAGATCAAGGGAAATGGTGTTTCTTTAGCTCGGACAGCAGTTGACCTCTGAACAAGGGGTCGGCAGGAGGCCAGGGCAGGTCTCTGCTAATGGGGAGGATCACTGGGTGCTGGGCCATAAATAGAAACGTCCCAGGCATGATTTTGGCCTGGCAAAGCAGCACCGTCCTCCTTGTTCCCAGGCATGGTTTGGGCACTAGGATGAGCCAGGGAATAACCCCTGTAAGGGTTTATGCCTGTGGCCACCTTGTTTCAGAGGGCAGGAGAATTTAACAGCGTGAATGTGAGTTATTCCATGCCTGTTGGCCTCAGTGCCAGAGAACAGTCCCAGGCTCGTTTAATTGACTCATATAATTGTAGGCACCATGTCCCAACAAAGCGTTAAGCAGAGAGAGGAATTTATCCTTTCTGGATTTTTCAGCCCTGGTGAGGCAATGAACAGCAGCGGCGTACCTGGTGAATATTTTACTCTACAGGTTTTTGAAAGTACCACTGCTCTTGACTGCACCCACAGTGCTTGTGTCGTAAGAAGCTGCAAAAGCTAGCTTAGTCAAGAAAAATAACAGCAAGGGGGACTGGAGCTCCATGTTGTGTTTAACGGAGAAGACCCGCAGGCTGGACTGGGGTGAGGAAAACATGGATCACTACCTGGCTGCACTACCGACTCTCAGGGTGACTTTGAGCCAGCTACTTCATCTTCAATTTTCAGAAGTGAGTAATTAGTTTTCCTGCTAGCTGGACATACTTCTTCACGTGTCATAATTCAGTCCCTAAAATGGGGACCTTTCATGCACTTGAGGCAGTGGTTTTTTTCAGATTTGAATCTATAACATGGGACAGATGATAATGGCACTTTTCCCCATCCTTTTTCTGTCTGTTCCAACATGTACCTGGTAGACAGTAACAATCGAAAATACCGTTTCGCAGTCATGCTTGCACCACATTTTGGCTGACAGAGTATACTTCTGATACTTAAAATAGTATTAATGTTATTTATATTAACTATATCATATATTTGTATAACCTATGCTTATAAAACAACATACAAATAATGAAAAAAAAGTTTGAATCTGTAAAACAGACTTCATAGGGAAAGAAAAAAACAAATTAATATTTTAATAAGACACTTTACACAACAATAAACTGTTAACAGCTCAGCTTTATAAAGGATTAGAAAGGAATTCAAGCAGGTGTGGTAAATTATAGGTTGAAAGAAAAAAACCCTATAAAAATACAGACTCCTTATTGTTTAATTTCTACTGAATTTCCAAAACTTGAGTTAAGGATCAATTTACATTTTCATTACAAACAATTTCTCAAGATCTTATTAAAGAACTTCAGGCTGTAAGTTAACAAGTAAGCTATATGCAGATATGATTTTAATTTCATAAATCTACTTTAAATGAGAAACTTCTAGCTAGTAAAATTCTTTGTAAAACACTGACTGTGATAACCTTTAAACAGCTTGAGGATTCAAATTTTTGTTAGGTTTTTCCATTAGTAAAAGGGGTTTTTCTATAGTTTTGACTAGAATTCAAATGTGGCTGTGCACTTTTGCTACCCGTAGTGACTGCCAGACATCACGTGTGCCTGAGAACCCTGTGTGGTGCCCAGAGCCTGAGAGGTGGATGGGTGGCAATCAGCTCCTCAGTAGCTTGGAAATGCTGGCTGGTTACTCGCAACACTAAACATCTATTTTTGTGAAGCTTCAAAATAGTGTGTCTATTTTGGTCTTCCCTAGTGTGATGCTTATTATTTTTGCATGTATTTATAATCATAATGACTTGTTGTATTGACTTGCTTAGGTGGAAAGGTAGGTCAGCCAGCGAACTGGTCTAGACTTCTGTAGCTTTTGGTGATAAAACTGTATTGCCTATTAAGGGCCTGGATACAATGCAGTTGGTCTCATTAAAATGATCTTTGCAAATATAGTTTCTAACACTTCCATGTTTGGAACCTGATCTTACATTCCTCGTCTACCCTGTCTTAAATTAAATTCATTGAAAATCCTAACTAACTATGCAAAGAATAGAAAATTGAACCTTTTGAGAACAGTGGTTCCCTAATAGCAGCAAAACACATTCTGCGTTCTTTTTTCCATATAATGTTTCTCTGTTCATGGAAAAATGAAATCTGAGAGATTCTCATGCTAGACTTCATCTATAAGACAGCAGTTATGTGCTTAATTACATTTAATTGGAAAACAGTATTTGTGGAACAACATCACAGTTTTCTCAAGTTAATTTAATGTAGACTTGCCAGCCTCGTTACCACTCTAAGTGTTCTTCCTAAATCCTCATGTGGACTAGGAACTCCTGCACAGCAGAAAGCCATAATTAGGAACTATAGCAAAGCAGTGAAAGAAAAGGAGGTTACGTCCATACAATGTAAGACAGACTAAGAAGTAGTCTAGCACAATTTAAGGAACTTTTGTCTGGATTTGCCTCCCTTTTCTTGATCTGTGGTAGGAAAGAAGTTCAGCACAGTATAAAACCAACACAAGTGTTCCCTGCATGCTTTACTTTCTATAGTTTTCCTCATCCAAACTTAGTCTGAAATGCACTATACAATTCAAATATACAAGCAGATGCCAGCGTCTGCTGAAATCTGTAGAAAACAGTACTGTAGAAACATTTGGTTAAAAGAATTGGAGAAATGAGTCACAGAAGCAAAGACAAATTTAAGGATTTGCATAGGAAAAAAGTCCTTAAATTTGTGACTAAACCTTCATGTCCAGAGTCCTTGAAGATTACTGGCAAGTTCAGAAGGAATCTGATTTTGTCCATGAATTGACCTGAACTAAACCAGCAGAAATTGAGTGAAATGGGGGACCATGAAGAGCATGTAAGGTGATAGAGTGGTGAAGAAAGGAGCAATAGGCACAAGAACGTATAGAAGTTATACTTGCAAGAAGGATAGGACGGGAGAAGTTCTGCAAGGTCATCCAGAGTAGGTCCATGGAGAATCATTTAAAAATAGATGGGGAGTCAATGGAGGCCCAGGACACAACACAAAAACATAGGATGCGACGGTTCTAACAGGGAGTGGCTCCAAGATGCTGTGCTTTGCCTGCTAGCCAGTTTCAGTAGCTTTCCTGACAAAACAACAAAGGCAGCCAAAGATGTAATATTCGCAGAACATCATCTCCTTTGAACGCATACATGTGTAACCCTGACACCGTTAACTGAAATTAGGAGTGACACAGTTCTACATCTCTCTACAGGTTAAAAGAAATGTGGGCTAGGTTTTGTGGTCTTACGCCATACAAACAGAAAATACTAAAAGCTTTTCCTGAAATAATTTAAGTCATGCTGTTTACAGCTCAGTCACTTAGGGAAGGGATATTTTTCTTTCTTCAAAAAGCCAAATGTCATGACATTATTATTACCCAAGAACACAGGGCAGACACCAAACTTGTGCTCTTGAGCAGTGTGTGTCTGCAGGACATCTTTTGCTGGTGGATCCCCATGGGGAAGTCCCACATCCACATCTAACACTTTCTGCAAACACAAATAAGATCTGCACAAGCTTGTAAAAAAAGGGCATGTTTTTTTCACCCTTCTCTGCTTCCAGGAGGGGACTTTTTCTCTAAGAATATGGGTTGAAAAGGGGCATAACCAGATGGGAGAGCTATGGAGCTCTGAAACTCTTGGTTTCCATCACAGTGCTGTAACTGCTGTTTGGGGGTCTCTTGCTGGAGTGCCCTGTAAGCGTGACTGGAAGTAGCTTATTGCCCAGTGAAAGGACAGTGGGCTGGCTCTGCATGTTCAAGCCAGTGAGACTGCCCTAGGATTCGCACAGCCTGCCCTCAGCTTAAGCACATTAGAGACGGTACATTACAAATTACAGTCAGGTAAACGCTAATGGAATGATCTGAAGGAAACCATGAAAGGATATTCAAGAGTGCTCTGGTCTTTTGGTTTTGTGGTTTTTTTTTTTTGTTGGTTTGTTTTGTTTTGTTTTTTATTTTTTTTTTTAAATCATCTCAATATAACATCTATTTATCATAAAACACTTACTCTGACAGGTCTGAAAATATTATTATTTTAAAAGGGTGACTAGACTTACTGTTGGCTTGGGCTGTCATTTCGTTTTTATTATTGCAAAGATATTTCTCTGCCTTTCTTTATTAAACTAGCTTAATTGAGAACCCAAATAGCACCCTTGAGACAAGCATAAGGGCTGATGGCAGCTGCATATTAAAGTCAAAATCATCCTGTTATCAAAAATAAATCATGGCCTTTCTCATTCACAGGGTTTCTTTCCAGTGTTTTCTCTTTTATTTATTATGACTTTTCTTTTGTATGAAGACTTGACAACTGATAATGAAAATCATTTATAGTTCAGATCGCCTGCAGAATGAGAGGGAGACAAAGCTGACTACATTTTAGGAATTCAGCATTTGGGAGGGTATCATGATCAAATGCCCATATCAAATGCATATTGCACAAAAAGGTGATTTTTTTTTTTTAGAAGAAAAAACCAGGAAACTTCTAAGAACCTTTTACTGAAGGTTATGTGTAACATGCAAAAGGTGGTGTCAGCCCAGTACAGCTTTTGTATAAAATAACTGATCACTACTCATGCGATCAGTAGAAATACAGAAACATTCATAAAAAGTCAAATGTCACTGGGAAGCCCAGACTTCTGTTTTTCAAAGCAGGAGGAGCTGATCTTACAAAGATATTCACTTTCAATGAATTCTCTTAAATGGCAGTGTTGTGGTGTGAGGTGAGAAAATTACTCTTGCAGATAATTTATTGCCAAAGTGAAGTGGGAGGTTTTTTCCTGCTCAAACTGTTCATTGCAAGTAGATTGAGTCTCATTTCTACTATACCAGACAATGCTTAGTTTTGTAAATGAAAAAAAAAAAAATGGGCTGACATCAAGACCAGCATGATAAATGTGGAAAATTTATTTTCTGTCTTTGTAAGGACCGTGAATAATAGTTATGGGTTATTAGGCCAAATTTTGCTAATTCTCTGTGTAGTACAAAAGAGAGGAAAGCTGCTCAAGAGGACAAAACAGTGTGTGGGAGGAGAGGCTCATGTGGTCAGTGTGTCTCTGTGGTTGATACTACCCAATGGCAGTCTTACCTTCAACAGCCCATTTCTCAGTGGAAACCGACCTTATGGAATTATCCTCCTGAAGAGTCTATACACTTTTGGGATGTATTTGGGTATACATGCTGTTCACCCACCAGTCGTCACATGTAGAGCAGCTCTGAGATGCTGCAGAGAAGAGGGGAGGCTGAGCAGCGCTACGTGGAAGGATATTTGCACTCTGGATGACACGGGATTCAGGGAGCTGGAATCAGTTTCCTTGTACAGGCTTTATAGTGTCTTCACTCCCTCTTGCTCCTTCATGTGGCTGCTGCCTTCCTCCTCTTTCTTACTGGACCGGGATGAAACAGAATGGGATTCTGCTTTATTTCTCCTCCATCTGCCCTGCCACACCCCCACGTTAGATGTGGGACTTCCCATTAGCATAATTTTATCCCACCCTGCAGTTGTTTTTAATGGGTGGAGAAAACGTGGCAGTCACTGAGATACTGGTTGCAGAGAAGTGGTTAGCCTTCTGTGTCCCTCAGCGAGACAGCCACTTTCTGGAATATATGTCCTCTGACATGAAAGTCCTTGAACGGGTTTGATTATCTCTGCTTCAAGCAGGAGGTTGGCCCAGATGACCTTCCTGCCTAAATCCATCTATGGTCTGTAATTCCATGATGGCTGTTGGGAGTTAAGAAAAAAAAAACCAAAAACAAAAAACACCCAAAAAACCATGAAACAACAAGATAAAGATACATGAAAGATAAGGACACATAATTTGCAGCTGTTAAATATTAGTACAATGAGGAAGGATTACTGTTGCAGTATGTTCCTGGGGAACAAAAAAAACATAGCACTCCTGGGTGAAACCTGTGGTGGGAAGCATTCCCAGCATGTCACACAATACTCCTGGGACATTGATGATTTGATTATTCTCACAACTTCAGCCACACCATGTTGCTTAATTAAATAATGTAAACATACACATGCCATGTCTGTGCTCACCATTTGGGGAAGGTTTTTCAAAGTGGTGGTGCTTGAAGCAGGAATTCTGTCAGTGTGAATTCTAAACATGAACTGGGGAAAAGGTTACATTTTTGAAACATCTGTAATCATTTGTGTGTCATATACATTAATTAGCTGTGTATGGATTCTAAGCAGTTGATTCCTTTTCTGTTATGTTCAGACATATTGCGTGTTTCGCATTCTCAAAACCTTTATAGTTTTCCTAATGTTTGTAGAAACAAAACCTGAAATCCACCTAAATTATGTGCAAGATTCAATAACAGAGCTATTAGCATAGCTAATATCTGCCTTTTTTAAAAAAGAAATATAGCTGGTGAAAAGAGAAAAAGGGTATCAATATAGGTTAAGACCTAACTGTATGGCTTTTAGGTAATGTTACAAAAAATGCAGAAGAAAACTAGTGAAAAAGCATCCTTCATTTTCCCTGCATGGGAAACAAGCCTGTGCCCAGAAGGAGATAAAGTATGTAGTCCAGCCAAAACAGTAGAGCATGTATTCTTATTACAAAATATAAATTGGCTCTAGGGCTTGAGGTCAAATTAAGCAAAATAAAGACCTTGTGGTACTAAATCAAGAGTGTGTATATAAGGGGTTTTCCATGTCTAAACTTAAATTAATTTAGAAATAATTTGCATCAAAATTACAGATTTTGGTAAATGAGAACAGTATCTGTGCAGATAAGCAAAGACTTTTTTTTATTCTTTCTTTTGGTTTATGGTCACTAGTAATAAATAATTATATTTTTTGCTTTGCAGGGTTTAAACTACTTATTCCTCACTCCAGTCCCTTTCTCCTACTGGTTTTCTTTTTTCTCTGCCTATAGTCCTTTGCTGGCTGTAGTAAGAGATGATGTCTTCAGCTGTGCCACTTCAGTTTTCTTAAATCCTTCTTTCCCTTGAGCAGCAAGATGATTGATTCCGTCTCTTTAAATCTAAACCTCACGGCTTTCCTTGTCTCAATTTAAGTATATCTACAGTCATTTTAAATAGAATAAAATGCGTCCTATCTTGGCGCAGTGTGGTCTCCTTCTTGGACCTCTTTTTCTATTTGTGTTTTAATTGGCAGTAATCTGAAACTAAACAGTCACTTATGCATAGTGGGGTATGGAATCATATGTACATGGACTCACGGAGTCTGGGAACTTGATTGTATTCAACATCGAACTGTGAGACAGCGAGAGGAAAGAAAAAATAACCCTGACAACTAGGTGCCTCATATGAAGAAACAAAGCCGTTTATTGTAGGTTTTCCAGTTCCCATTGAAGTAGATTGACAACATTAATAAACTGATTCCTGCTTGGTGGCTCATGTGCAATATACAGTTATGAACATTTTGCACCATCGTTGTTGCCCTTGGCAAACTCTCCAGAAGGCCAAGAGTGTCGTGGAAATGAAAAGGCAATGAGCCGAGGTGCTCGTCCTCAGCTGGGTCTCGGGCATGGTAGCTGTAAGGTGTTAGGGGGCCTGTGCTGCCACTCCTCAGACTAGACGGCTTGAAAGGAAAATTAAATTCACCGTGCTGGGTCTCTGGCCTCTTTCCTGGATGCTTCCAGGCAGGCTCCTGAACTCATTTTTAGAATAAGTTGGAAAAAAGCAGCTTTTTTTTTTTTTTTGAAGTGTTGAACATCAGTTAATTCCACAGGAATCTAAGGGAATGGCAAACTGATTCAATAGCTCTTCATTGCATGGATTTGAGCTGACTCTTGGTTAGGCCCATGTTTTGTCTCTCCATCAGATTCTGTTCTGTATGAAATCAGATTCTACCTGATGCTCTGAATAGGAATGTATTTGTAAAATTTTTTTACTGTGAGCTTTCTTGAACCTTTTTGGTTATTTTGGTGGGTTTTGTTAATGAACTCTTCAATGCATTATATGTAAGGGTGATGATTAGCTGAAATCCTAATATGCTCTAAGTCCCATCTGCCAGTGAATAGCTGAAATGATGAGCAGCTGAGCTAGGTCTTCTTTCTGCCTGGTAATTGATCTGGAATATCATATCCGTCACCGAGTGTTTGTATTCTCTGTAGTGGCTGATGACTTCATGCCTGGTAATAGGACAAAATCAACCATCCAAAACATTTCAAACTACCAGCTAGAATTAGTGATTAGCCTCTGCAAGAGCATAGCAATAAATCTGCTCTATTTCTCTTTGGTCTTTGTGACAGCTAGCAGCAGAGAGACCCTAAATGTAATTGTTATGACTAGCATGTGCCCGCGCCTTTTCTCCCTGCTATTTGTTCATTAGAGATTAGTGCTTTCTCTCACTGAGATTGGTTAAATGCTGCTACCTTCAGTATCTTACTGTTTGTCTTTCTCATGTTAGTACTTAAAACTTTTTCACCCTGTTCCAGTTATTAGCTCCCCTTAGAGTGTATTCTTAGGTAATGCTTGGAATGCTTCCCTGAATTAATACTACTTTCAGTTTTAATATTGAAATTAGAGATTAGGAAACCAAAATATAAGAGTAAGCAGCGTCTGAGTTTGCTCTGGACTCTTAAATAAACGGGCATCAGCAAGAGCTGGAAATAATTTCTCGGTTCTCTGTCCTGTCTGATACTTACTCTCAGATGTTATAGCTCATAGATCTCCGCAAGAACATAGGTTTCAAAGCATTAACATTTACTTGCTAGCTTTTCAGTACTGGTCATATTTCTTAACGTTATTTCACTCAAATGATGAATCACAAATAAAATCGGTGGCCTGCGCCACCCCTCTGCACTGCAGGCTGAGCTGCTGCGCACATGCTGCTCGTCGGTTCTGCAGGTGCATGAAGATCATCTCCTGCTGAAGTGTTTGTTTTTACCTCTTGTGCTCCATGCAGAACATGCCTACTGGGGGCTCTGAGGTTCCCGGGCCAAGAGAGGTCAGCTGTTCATGTCTTCGTGTCCGTAGCTGTAAAGTGTGAAGGCCGATGAGAATGCCTTCCTTTGGGATGTACCCCAAGAGCTGTGGAGGAAACATTGGGAAGTCCATGGTGAGACTTTCACAGGGCTGGCTGAGCACTGCTTCAGGACCTCCCAGTGCTTCTGTTTTCACCAGTGGGATTTACTGGTGTTTTATAGTCTCTGTTCTTGGGAGCAAAGAGAACGATAAAGCTATGAGTCTGATTGTGTTTTAAATGATATAACTTAAGTAGGATGGCTGACACACATATTTGTATATTGTCAACATTTTTCTAAAGTATGAAGCCCTACCATATATATATATATATGAACAGTTCTTGCTGAAAGCAACAATTTTTGAAAAGAAAAAGAAAATACTTATCAAAAATTTTATAAATTACAAATGAAATTAATTAATTGCCTATTTTTATAATTAGTCTTTCAAAAATGACATGACACTGAGGTAAATAAGAGAATTTTTTTTAGTTTAGACTGATTACAGAGATTAGATACATTGGTAGAAAACAACTGTTTGTTCTCAAAGGTCAGAATTAATCACATATGGTATTCTGTACTATATATCAAATGAAGGGGTAGATGATAACGCATTAAAAGTAGATTTTTATTTGTTTCAGTTTTTAAGCTGTTTAACAACTGATGTAAGAATTCCAGGACATAAAGTTCCATTAGTAATACAGTGTAAATACAAATTTCCTATTTGTTATGAAGAGATATTATATAAATTGATGGAAAGACAGAAAAATGTTTTCATTCTATGGCATGGGAATAAAGGCAAATCTTTTGGTAGGAAGCCTGCAGCTCAATAGCATCCTGTGCAGGTTCTATTAGTTTTTTCAGATGTCTGGATTATTGTGTTAGAAGTATTCTTTAGTGTCAAACTGTGGAAAATGAAAATTCAAGGCCACAAGTCAAAGAACGTCTATGAAATGGAGTTTCCAGAGCCAGAAACTTTGAGCAACTTCAACTTTTTCATTGGAACAGGTGTTGGCCCCCAGCTTCCTTACAAAGCCTTCCATGTGCAATCCATCACAGAAAGTTCAAAGTGGCTTCAGTTTGTGTAACATTTTTAGGGATTTGTAACCTGCTCAGGAAAGGTTTTAACTGCTTATTTGGAATATAGATCTTTATTACAAAGAATGTATGCTATGTATGTAATGTGGTTGTGTGTAATGTGCTGAATTCTCAAAGGTGTGTTTTGCTTGGTCTACACTACTTAAGCAGTCCTTTTCCCTTATAATCTTAACCTCTACAGTAAGGTTAAGAAAATCTTGCTCCTCTCCTCCACCCTAAAAACCCAAATGAACCCCAAACCTTAGGTCAGGTGTTTTGCTTCTGTTGGAACAAACGTGCAGTTTTCTCATAATTTAAATGATTACTGAAATGCAAAATAGCAGATGGTCTCCATAGTATATCTGTTTAGCGCTATGAAAAACATTATCAGAAGACAGATAACCTGGGGGTAGTTCCTATAAATAGTGCAATGTCATTTATAGGGCTTATTTGATGCATGTGATGATCTGCCCTGCCTTTTCCAGGGTCTTATTTCAGCACCTGTACTTACCCTGAGCTTATTCTTATATTTATCTATTTATATAAAACATATTTCTATTTAGTACCCTTGGAAGAGAGAAGGACCTTTTAAAAGCAAACTCAGTTTTTGGAATGACTACAGGGGAGTCAGAACTACAATTATTGCTCTTATAAAGACTGTTTTTGGAGGACTATCATTCCTAGTGAATTTATTTACAGGTAAAACCCATTCTGTTTGAAGTGCACAAACACATGAACACACATGCACGTGCCAATTCTGTTGATTACATATTAGTATTTGTAGGTTTAATGTAGAAATACTATTGACTTGTTAAATCACTGAAAGACTTTACGGATATAAGGCAGATGTGGATTTTTAGCAGCATCTTATAATCATAATGCAGCTTAATATTCTGATTGAATATTCTTGAAAATGAAATACATGGTTCATTGCCTTTTTCATTATGAGTTTGGTGTTAGACTGGAGAAGGTTGTCTGCCTTTCTGCACCCCTTTTCTGTCTTGATTGTGGACACTGATCTGAATTACAGGCATATGTTTTACAACAAAGGTTATATGTTTTCTGAAGATTTAGTTAGCCTTTTTGGGTGTGCGAAATAGATATTAGAATTGAGCAGGTTGAAAATTTTTTCTATTTCTGAACATTCAAAGAAAATTTTGCAATTAATGCCTTCAGGAATTCATGGGGGGAGAAATCTCATTTAGTTTGGGTTAATACACAGAATTTTTCTGCAGTTCACATCTATAACTCCCATTCTTTTTATCAGTAATTAAACACACGCATTAAGAGAAGAATGTCACAATGTTTTGTTTCTTTGAGAATTTTGGCATGAGAATAGAGTGCAGATTCGTGACAGCTGGAGATGTGACTGACCACAATAGCTGCGAAGGAACAATTATACTTTATTAGTTCAATGATTTTGCTAAGAAGCAAATATCTATTGTAGCTCTGTGGATGAATAACATATACCAGATTCACTGCTTCAGGGGAGCATCATTATTCACATCAGCTAATGTCCAGGAACAAGAGCTTCACACTCCTGGCATGGGGTAGAGCAATGCTGGGAAAAGACTCTCTGCAATGGGACTGTGCAAGACAACATTAAAGTTACCTTTTTAGTGTGGTGTTGCAAGGGAAAACAGTGGAAGCAGCATGGTTTAGTTCTTATTCTGTAAGCAACCTACCTGTTTTTGCATAAATAAATAGATACATTTAAGTAACAGGCTGTACATTTGTGTACTGGATCTGGGTAACCCTATGTTGTTACCTAATCCAGATCCAGATTTGATAGTTTAAAACCATTACCCCTTATCCTAAAAGAGGGAAGATTTCGACTAGATAAGGAAGACAATTTTTTTTTTTACAATGAGGGTGGTGAACCACTGGCACAGGTTGCCCAGAGAGGTGGTAGATGGAAACATTCAAGGTCAGGCTGGACGGGGCTCTGAGCAAACCTGATCTAGCTGAAGATGTCCCTGCTCATTGCAGGGGGGTTGGACTAGATGACCTTTAAAGGTCCCTTTCAACCCAAACTACTCCACGATTCTATGATTACAACAGTACGAGTGCAATTAATTTTACTGAATTGTAGCCATGTACAACTTTAGTGACTGGTTTCAGCTAGTCATGTAGTGGCCTTTTACAGCCAGAGGACAGAGAAATACTTTCAGAGGATGCTGAATCTAGTTACAGATGCTGATGGTTGAGTAGGAATGGCTTATTTTAGGATGGCTGGCTATTGCTCACAGCTCCTGGACTGCCTACGCTTCTGCGTGTTCAGACAGATTAAAATTTTGGGGAGGAGGGAAAAGAAAGGGAGGAGGGAGACAGAAGGAATACTTCACTTAAAAAATGTATCTCAAACTTTTTAGAGCAAAGGAGTTGCAGGAGCAGCACTAGCCATTCTCCTTGTAATATTCCAGACATACTTGTAGCAGTTTGGTGAAACTTTTAAAGTGCAATGAGTAGAATAAATACAGAAAATAGAGTTTTAAATGGAAATTTATTTTTTGCAGTTTCTTGGATTTTGCAATCTGAATCTGGTAAATGTTGAAATAGCTTGCCTTTTTGATGCTTCCAACATTAAGTGTTGCTTTGTGTTCAGGGCAAAGCCCAAAGCTGGCTTTTTCTAACAAAGACTCTGCCAGTTAAGAGCTTGTTGTAGACAAGAGTGGTATTCTGTCATCTGAACATCACATACAACCCTTTTAGTTCTGGAATTATCAAGCTGGTACCGACTCCTTTCTTCTGCATGCTTCAGTGTCATGGAAGTTCATACTGTTGATCATAAGATAAGGATTAATATCAGCAAATTAGTAACAGAAATTTGACTTACCAAATGATGAGTTTGCTTACGTAACTTAAAAGCATATGGAGAATTAATAAATGCAAGCAATTTTAGTCCTTGGGACTTTTACTTTTTTATTTAGGCATTTGTACATTTTAACTTACAATAAGGGACCTCCTCTACTATCATTAAGGTATTTTACCCTCAGTAAGTGACAGGCATTATTGGTATGTAGAGATACATTACACATTCTCTCACTGGAAAGCCTTCATTGCATGCCATTAGATAACAGCATGTGCTCAGTAGCTGTGGTCTCTTAGCAACTAACTCTGTCTCTTTCTTTTGAATTCTCCTTTTGTGACCCAGAGGCAGGTCTTAGACATAAACCTCATCCTACTTTTCTATTTCCAAGGCAGTGAAAACTGGAATGTTTTGGGATGCTTATATGAAGTCCATATAGCGCAAGAATATGTCCTTCTGATGCTACTGTCAACCTCGAAAATGGAGATAAATTTGTATTTCTTAATTTAATAATTTAATAATAAATGGATTATTCTAATCCTGCCATCTTATAGTATTGTTGGTAGTGACATGCCAACATATTAAAATATGAAATCTGGCTTTAAGAAAATACATAATTAAAATCTGCAGATTTGGCAGTATTACATTTATGTAGAGAATGTGTAACCCCTTTGACTGATGTAAATTTTAATATATATATTTGGGGAGGTTGTTGGTTTGTTGTTTGGGGGGGTTTTTTGGGGTTTTTTTTGGGTTTTTTTTTTTTCTTTTTTACATTTCTGTATCTGAAACAAGGATGATCAAAGAGGAGTATTCCTTCCAGGAAGGAGATTAGGGGCTATGCTTTCAAAACAATTAGAGGTTTAAATTCAGATCCTTGTGTGTATGTTCCTAAAGCTATCATTGGATGTTTTTCGTATTGGAGATTTTATTTGCCTTTCATTGACAATGTGAACTGGTAAACCCTTTCATTCCTAAAGAAAACCCCAGGATCAAGAAATATTTTATTAATCAAATTCTTCTGTTCATTCAATTAAGGAACATAAAAGAGTTACGCTGGTGTGGTGGTGAATTGGTGTAATGAATCACGGTCCTTCTAAACTCCAGATGTATTTTTATGTCTAGACAGGTCAGCAGTGAGGAATATATGATTATAACAGAATATGTCAGAATGCACCAAAGAGATTGTTTCATAATGAACTCTTTTTTTATTTTTTCTATTCTTTTTTTTAAGAAACCAAGGCACGTATATTGTTTAGAAATCTTTCTGAAGGGATGATTCTGGTTGACTCTTCTATGTTAAGCTGATTAACTGTTTCTGACCTTTCAAAGTATGTCATATATAATCCTAGACGACCACCAGAGTTGAAACTATTCTGTTAGTTTTGACATTCCCATCAGGCTTTCTGTCTGTACCACAAGTGATCCTAATTCACTTGTTTTTAGTTAATTTGACAGGTCATTGTTAACATCATTACTAATAGCAAACTGTTAAAGTTACAGATGTTTTGACAAGAGGAGTCTTCAAGACATGGCAATACCAGTTAATTAGAATAGAAGGAAAGTGCTTGTTTCTTTTGCTCGTGAACTGGATATCGTCTTAATATTTTGGGAGTAGAGGGGAAGGGAGTATGTTTACTTCAGGAACAAACTTATTTCTGGCTTGCTGAAACCAAGCAAGAACTGAGAAGAAAACTATCCTGACACTGTCATGCACATCATCACATTTAGGAAGTTACTCTTTCTGGTAGCAATTTGTCAAGTAGATTTTGAGTGAATCATCACTCCTCTACTTAAAGCTGCTGCTACTTTATCTAGCACGTTATGACCAACCTTTTTTTCTGTATGTGTAACCAATTTTATCATTGAACGTGAAATAAGAGCTGGTCTGCTGAGCTCTTTCCCTTCCTCAGGGGCAAAAAGTTGAGAAGATATAGGTCCTTACCCAGTGAATGCAATGTAGCTCCAAATGTGAGCTTTTTAAGAGAGAGATTCAAAGACTGTCCCTGAAAAGTCTGTCAGGTGAAGCATGGTTTAAGGAGTCATTTGAGTGAGTAAATGTTTCATGGCTGAGGGAGGCTGACATTCATAAACGGTAGAGAAAGTCAAGAAGGTGGGATTATGTGTGGTTTAAGTGGGAGCAAGCTTCAACATGGAAGAGGAAACACAGCACAGGATTTTTGGATAGAAGCTTGTGTGGAGATTTCTTTCTACTTCTATTTATCAACCAAGGCAGCATGCAAATGCTAGACTGGTCTGAAGCCTTAAAATGCAATATCTGATCAGTAAAAATGGCCTGTCCTGCTCTGAGTTTCCCATTTTGGTATAAAACGTACAAAATATACATGAAGAATAATTTGGCTTTAAAACAAGAACAGAGCAAATCTTCAGGAGGAACAAACTCACAGTTTGGTACTATACTTGGAATAAATATCTATACGAGTCAGTCTTAAAGTGTCTTTATACAAGGCACTGAATCAAAGGCACATCCCATGAGATGTTCATCCATTCCTGATTAGACAAAAGCATTTGAAGAAGTTTTGTGTGACTGCAGCCCCTTTCTGTCACTGCAATGATCAGGCCCCAAGGCTGTACTTTAAGGTCTGACCTGTGGTTCGCAGCCCCTGGTCATGCAGGCCAAGGGAGCACACAGCACCTCCCTCCATGCCTACTTGCCTGGCTTGCTTTCCGCTAGAAATATCTAAATGTGTGGGGAAGAGAGCTAGCGCCTTTAATCCTAAGGGCTACAGACAAAACCAAATACCACTTTTCTGTTTATCAGCATCAATTTGCCCCAATGCTAAGTGATGGCTCCCGTGCCTGACCCGCTGTGCCTGTAGGAACTTGATGGAAACGGGCATCCTGCCACAAATGTAGTGATGGGACTGGTGTGGAAAGCACCTGGGAAGGGAATTGGAGGCAGGGGGTCCCGACATACCTACCTACAGAGACGAAACAGATTGCACTGGCCTTGGTTCTCTCTGTCCTGGGAAGACAAAGAGCAAGCGTCTCATGTTGCAGCTGCTTTGTTTGAAAGGTTTGGTAATAAAATTTTTGTGGAAAATGCTTTCAAACAGTAGGAAAAAAAGCAAGCTGGTGGTTTCAAAACTACGTTACTCCATTCTTTGAACTGCAAGAAAATTGTCCTTCTAAATCACTCATGGAACGGATAATAATAGGGGTTTACTTTGCTATGTGCTAGGCCATGTCTTTTCCCTGACGTGAGCTAGAGAGAGCTCTAGCTTATTCTATTCTCCTTTCCTTTCCCAAGCCTGCTTTTGTTGCAATATGATTGCTTTCTAGTCTCTTATGTCTTAATGTCCTCATTTGTCTTACACCTAATTTTACTGCTTTCAAGAAAAAGTGTGTTAAATTATACATCTTGATAATGTTATATACCTATTATAGTTATATAGGTATACAGCTACTATAATGTTACCTTATAGTATTTTTCTTTTAAAAAGGAGAAAATGAGGAAATTGGGGTAATGCTAGAGCAAATAAGAAGGGGGACAAACTTGAATAGTAGCCTAGGCCCAGAGAGTGTGCTGTCATTTGGTTTTTAAAGAAAAGAACAACTCTGAAGTTGCTTTCTTTAGGTAGTAAAGAAAATGCCAGTGCAGCAATTTCTCTAATCACAAGGATCGACATTTACTTGGAGATTGAGCCTGCCTGCTTGGTAATTAGCGTGGTGGAGTCACATTGCACTCAGCCCTGCATCTCAGCAGGCCCCGACTGCAACATTTACATTTCACAGGGAGAAAGAGTCTCGATAATGAAATGATGCTTTGCAAAGATATGTGCAGAGAAGCACAGCTGAATTATGTAAATGTGATTTATCCAAAGCTGTAGCACACGGGCCCTGTTAGTCAGATGCTGATCTATAACTCACTGGTGGCTCTTGTGATTTCACATATATGTGCTCAGTGATTGGTATTAACTTTTAAGATCATTTATTTTTATATATGCCATAAAAGGCTTACATCAAAGTTAATATGTATCCCCTACATCTCCCCTGACAGCATTTTGTGATGTTTATCATCTCCAGCTTTGTCATCAGTCACGGTGACATATTCAAAAGAGGAAGATTCTTATTGAATGCATCCCATTTAGCACCAAAGTCAGTGAGAGATGCTCAGGAACCGAAATGTAATGTGCAGTACCTATTTGCTCTGTTACAGTGTCAGTGTTCTCCTTTCAGCTGGCAGAACTTTTTGTGTTTTTCTTGTGATCTGGAAAAAAGCAGAAGGATGGGAAGAGGACTTTTGCAGAACGCTTTATCAGTACCACTGCAGTAGCTGAGGCTTCTGAGCAGGCTGTGAAGTACCAGAGAGCTGTCACCTTTGTTGGGATTTGCTCCTAACTCATTTGAGCCATGTTGTGTTCCTCGTGCTTCACCAGTTACCCATGAGGACTTGGGACTTCGTGCTTGCCAAAGCCAGGGCAAGGGTTTGGCCTTCCACCATTTTTCTGTTTCTCCCCTTTCATTCTCGTGAGGATCAGAATATGTTTTTAGCCCAGTTTCCTCATTAAACATCATGTGCTTGATCGTGCTCTTTGCCGTTTTCCCTGTGATAGCTTCAAAACCCAACAGCCTGCTTCAGCCAGGCTTGGCAGGACGGTGCAGCCCTCTGAGGGGATTAATTTTGACAGCATTTGTGAAGAGTGTATCCTGGGCAGAGAAGAGGGACCCACACCTCTGCCCTGGCAAAGGGCCAAGAGGCTGTTGCCCACTCCTGCCCGTGCAGCTCTGGGCGGGCTCCAGCACGGGGATCCCTTCCCTGCCTAGGGCAGCAGCAGGGAGATCTGCGAGGCTGGGATTAATGTGTGCCCTTGCTGGTGTGGAGGGGCAAGGAGGGAACAAAACAAAATCCCTCAGAAATCATCTTCAGTAACCAGCTTTTTGATTGCTTGACAAAACACAATGTTCTTCCAAGAAAATCCTGCTTGCTCTTACCCTGAAAATTAATGTATTAGTACAAATAATGTTCCTGCTCCATTAAAGAAATGTGTAAGTGAGAAACAAAAGAATAAAACTCCAGTTTTTGAGCTCATCACTTTGGGGAATTTCCTGATTGAATCGCTAAGTTCAAACAGAGAGAAAAACATGCTGACAGCATGTTGCTTTTTTATTCTGCTTTGTGCAAGTAAGAAGATTTGAGTATCTAAAATCCCCATTGTATTTTAGGAATGCAAGATAGGGTCAGGAATTGCAGAAAACAGAAGTTACCATTGTTAGCTGTTGACCTAGGAGCCTGTTCAGCTGATTTTTGAACAAGTGGGCAGGCACTGACAAGTCATTGAAGGGAGAAATTTGCAGATGTTTTGAAAACTGTGGCCAGAGGTAGAGAAAGCAGAGAGCTAATGAAGCTTCTAAATACATGAAAAACTCCAGAATGTAAATACGTATTTAACTGATACATGTATGCATATTTCTAGTTGAAAAACTATAGTCCGTATGGAGTCATTTTAAATGAAATGGTTTATAAATATCATAAGCTCTGGTCTGTACTTGTTTAAAAAGTATAATAAAGCAGGATGGGATTTCAGCTTCTTCCATACATCCAAAATGTAAAAATCTTCAGGTTTTAATATTCACTTCCTGTAGGAAAAAACGCATTTGAGAGTGGCAATTGTGAGCTACGATAGCATAACGACTATAGAAATATATTAAAAAAGACTCAGACCAGCTCCAAATCTCATAAATCTGCCTTCACAAATTGTAACAGGAAGGGCAGGCACAGGTTTGTTATTATCTGTGCTGTTCTTAGAGGGGCAGAGGCCCCAGATGTCCTCAGGACATCTAAGTAGTTACAGGCTGGTTCTCTGGGGAAATCCCTGTTTGTGTAGTTCCAAAAGTACTTCTAAGTAGACAAATTAAGCACTTCTCATTTTTCTTCGAACTTGAAACATCTTTCAGTTTAAAATTCTTTCCTTTGAGGAAAACCTCAACTTGGTAAGTACTTCAGTGGTTGGCTCCTCAACTGAAAATGCCAATAGGGCTAAACTGCAATGATGTTTTACTGGATTGAAGGGCTGGACTCACAAGGGAAGGCTTATGCTACTGTAAATTCCACTTAAGTCTCAAAGAAAATTGCTTATACTGCTTATTGACTAAAGGATAATAGAAGGACATTCCGCTTTGCCTTCTTTCTCCTTACATCTGAGGATTGAACAGCTCTTGCAGTTGAGCCTCTTTGCTTTCTGGGAGGCTATGAAATTGTTGCTGCGCCAAGGGCTCCTTGCTACATTTTTTCAGATACTTTTATGGAGGATCAGCTGCACTTATGCATAACTATTACAGGTTTTCTCATTCTTCCCTTCTTGCTTTCCTCCTGCAAGAGCAAGGTAACTAGAAAAATTAGATGTAAACGTCTATCCTTGCCCAACAGCAAAGGTCTCCACTTGAAAGTCTCTACCTTTTTCTTCAAATGGAATAATGCAGTATTCAACCAAACTGATTTTCATTTGCTGCTCCTGATGCTCTTATTCTTCCCACACTACTAAAAGGCTGATATTTCACAGATGGTGCCAGTGACAGTAACTGTTGTATCACGCTTCTCTCTCCTTCCGTACATTTGTCTGCTATTTCCCTTTATTTCAGTTTTTGGTTCTACTTCTTGCTAGCAACTTATATAGCTGACAGTAGTAGATTCCAACTATTAAGTATACATTAATATGTAAAGATTAATGAAATTTCAAGTTAGAATCATAGAATAGTTTGGGTTGGAAGGGACCTTTAAAGGTCATCTAGTCCAACTCCCCTGCAATGAGCAGGGACATCTTCAACTAGATCAAGCTGCTCAGAGCCCTGTCCAGCCTGACCTTGGATGGTTTCAGGGATGGGGCATCTACCACCTCTCTGGGCAACCTGTGCCAGTGTCTCACCACCCTGACAGTAAAAAATTTCTTTCTTATGTCTAGCCAAAATCTACCTTCTTTCAGTTTAAAGCCGTTATCCCTTGTCCTATTGCAACAGGCCCTGCTAAAAATGTTGCCCAATCATTCTTATAAACCCCCTTTAATTACTGGAAGGCCACAATAAGGTCTCCCTGGACCCCAACTCTCTCAGCCTGTCTTCATAGGAGAGATGTTCCAGCCCTCTGATCATTTTTGTGGCCCTCCTCTGGACTCGCTCCAACAGGTCCACGTCTTTCCTGTGCTGAGGGCTCCAGAGCTGGATGCAGGACTCCAGGTGGGGCCTCACGACAGCGGACTAGAGGGGCAGAATCCCCTCCCTTGACGTGCTGGCCACAAGTAATTCCTGAGTTATTCATATTGATATTTTCCATCATTCCAGTGGATGCCTGAAGGTTGCTACAGCACAGTGTTGCTGAAGATTGTTTTGTATTTATTTTGAGGCTTTTGCTCAATGCACAAAAGACATGTGAATACTGTAATCGTATCTGCAGAGTATCAGCTGGACAGATCCTCAGGTGTTTTCATTGCTGTATTTCTATTGAAATGTTGCCCCCAGCCCTCCTTGTGTTTGCACAAGGTATAGACTGTGACACTGGACTAAAGCAAGGTGCCTAATGCCATACTAACAGTCTGTGGCAGAGGGAAGAACTGATCCAGAACACATGCCTTTACTATTGAATTATAGTTTCTCTGGTTTCTTACTATATCTTACTATGTACATGCTTTCAAAATAATGCAATGTTATGAATAATCTAAAAACAACCAAATCTGAAACATACGATTAATTGCCCTTGGCACGACTTAAAGAAAGCCATTAGTGTGCATACCACAGGCTCCATCCAGCTGCCACTTGAAGTTTCTATTAAGATTTCCATTTACTCCATTATGACGTGGAGCAGGCTTCAGGACTAAAAGTGTATCCTGTCCATTTGGACTACTATTCCAGTTTAACTAAAGCAGCTACACGTACAGTTTCTAAACAATAGAAGAAAGAAAAAAGCAAGCTAATTACAACAGGCAATTCTTAAATTAAACACCAGTGGATATTTAATTAACAACGAGGAAATAAAGCTATTGGCTCAGGAAATCAGTAAATAACATGTAAAGCCTCAGGAGAGGCACAGAGGTTTAAAAAAATCTTTCCATTTTATGTCTGTAATTCCTGCAGACCAAAACCAAAAATATTAAATAATGTGTCTGGGATCTTCCACAAGAAAGAATTCAGATGAGCATGAAGTGCCTGAAATTTTAAAAATTTTTAACATCTGTGACAGTTTGTTTTGTACTTTGGAATAGAAAGCAATACTAAACAAGAAACATTTAGTTGACACACATGTTCCTCAAGTCTCTAGGATTTCAGCTAAGCTGAAGCTCGGAATCCAGGCATCAAAACTTGACAGGTACGATGTCTTACAACCCTGTCTGGTTTTGCCCAATTCCTGGTCTTATTTTTGATTCCAGGAAAATGAGTGATAAAACTCTTGTTCCTGTCACTGAGGGACAGCTGAGCCCCGCTACAATGTTGCCATGTGAAATTCCACCAGGAATATATGGGCAGCACTTCTTGTCACGAAAGAATTTCGGATAAAATCAAACATAATGATTTTTCTTTTCATCTACATTGTGAAGCACGAATAATGTCCAGCCAACTGATTTGTAGCAGTGGCTCAAACCCATGATGCTTCTGTTTGGCACAGCTGGTGCACTGAAACATTGAGTATTGTATTGCTCTGTGATTACAGCTGGGAAGGCACCTCGAACCTTGAAAAATATTTCTACATTCGTTTTTTTAGAAGACAGTAAAAAGTGTGTAGAAAGAGAAAAACCTCCAGATGTAGGCAGTGATGCTACTTGCTTTTACATTGCTATAGGGACCAGCTGGTAAAATACAAGACCACCTTGCATGACTGGCCAAACTGCTTCTGCATGTTGTCTGCTTTAAACTGCTCAGCCCTGCGAGCTTTCTGTAGGTTTGCAAGAGCTGAAATCCAGCTTTCTGCAGTCAACCTTAACGATGTTGGAAATGTTGCTAAAATGAAATTGCTTCTATGCTTTATGCACGCTTTGTTGTGAATATTTCCTCCAAATATTCTTAAGAACCGTTTATTAACTGACAGTATAAAGAAAACATTTCTGGAGATTGATCTAGGGAGTAGAGAGGAAAAGCTCCTCTTTAAACTGTGTTTAAACCTTTGAAATTGCGAGCATTAAGTGGCCATAGATCTTTTACTAGCTCTGGGAGCTGCAGTTGGTTTCATTCTGAAAAGGAAGTATTCAGGCTGGAAAAGGTTTTCAGAACTGTAGGCATCCAACATAGTGCCTGAACAATAGCCAAGAGCAAAGTTGTCGGTCACAATAATACAAGAATAGCATTTGAATTCATTAATATCAGTTATCAGCTTACTGCTAATAATCGGAAGAGAACAACAGAAACAGTTTAGTGAATATGTTTGGGAATTGCATACAGTTGCACTGTTTCATTGTTTTTCCTCAGTATTTTTGAACAAAAAGTAAAATTTGAGGAATCCCTTGGTCAGTGCAAGGTATCACATGGATTCCAGTTTTCAGATGAAATGTGCACAGCCACTATAATGCTCATAAATCAGGATCGGTTTTGTCAGACATACGTTCTCCCTCACTCAATTTAAAGTGATGATCTGATGGTGAACTCACCTTTTTCATGTTTCAGTAAGCTTGCTTCTTTGAAGCATGAGAAACATAGGCTTTGACCAGCGTGATACTCTGGTCACTGATGGCTGTTCGAGTGGCACATATCTTGAATTTGTAGTTATTTGAGACTTTTACAGAGAGTAAAATATTTTCATTTCTTTTCTCCTAACTCTTTCCTTGAGAATTTTATGGGATTATTATCATTCTCGCTGTAATTAGATCATTTCAGAGCAGTGCACACTCTGAATAAGAACAGTCCATGTGACAGAAGACAACCCTGGAAATTTTGGCATTACAGCAACTTTTTCCTACTAATTAAGCACGGTGTTATATCTGCAGATATTTATGCCTTTTTTTTTGAGGAAAATTGACTACTTTCCATCATTTTTACTTTTGATTGTTTTCTCTCGGCCAAAGGAACCTTGCCCAGCTGGCATCTCTTTAACCTACCACAACAGATGTTTATTCTACCTAATTTTCAAAGTCTAATAAACTATAACATCACAGACCCTTCCTGTTTATCTTCAGACAAGTGGTGTTTTGCTGGTATCTGTGCGTTGGCCTTACAGTGAAACTGAACAGCTCATTGAAGTACAGTCCTGAAAATCAAGGACTACTTGTGTATATTTCATTTTAGTACAGGCAGAACCGACATTTTCGCTGCAATTGTTTGATCTCTAAAGTGGAGAAGGTTTATTAATTAATTTTACTGAAACCCAAGCTCATATATGCTGTTGAATGCATTCCTTTGCAGAATTTTTTTCTGAAGCGGTTACAAAAGCTACTTTGGTTCTTGAATAAGATACAGTCCTTACCCCTGTAATCCTAAACTTATTGTCCTGACAGCTGGGGAGCTGGACAGGAGCAGCATTCTCTTTCTTTGTGTTTCTCTCTTTGGCAACTCTTACTGGTGCATGGTGGAAACACTGAGAAGAATCTATCTTCCAAACGACACTCTCAGCTCAGCCAAAAAAAAGAGAGAAAGGAAATTCAGTAGATTAAAGGAAGAGACTATTTATCATAACTGCAAATGATTCCATTAGAATTTTAGCAAAGTTTAGTTTTTAAAGGCTCAAGAAATGAAAGTTAATAACTTCCAGCACTGCTTTGAAAATTAGAAAGGTTTCTAAGATTGAGTGAATAAGAGGTCGTCTAACAGATGAGTGAAAGCTTTAGAAGATTTACTTCCACACTGGGGGCTTGACATCACATTTGGCACTAAACATTTTATGTTTTCTTCACAAGATGCAGATTCACACAAGCATGTGCTAACTCATTTAGTACTTAAATATTTAGAACAAATTTCATTTGTAGATAGCCTTGACTCTCCAGGAGTTCAACTCTCACCTCATACCTGTTGGCAGCTGGGGCTTTTTCAGAGGGAGGTATTTTCAGTGATAAATGCCTACTGGTGAACCTATAACTTGCTAAAATATATTAGTTTAACAAAAGTTTTAATTTGGAAAAACCAAGGCTGAAACAGGATTCCTAGTCAAAACCAGAGAGCAGTCTTTCCCACAGCAGCTATTCTCACACCTGGCTTGTAGCGGATAGTCTGGAGTCATGGCTATGCCTGACTTACACAGATGTGTAAAATCATAATCACATCCAACCTTAGAGATGATGAGAGATGAACAATTTTACTTACAATTTCAAGTACCTGCTGCAATTGCTAGCTTTTTCTGCATGTATCCGTCTGCATATTTACACGCTCCTGATACCTGTGTTTTTGGGGTACCTGCTAGATGTACAGGGGCTCGTGGCACAAAGCCAACAAGTTCAGATGCCATGCATTATGCGACAGTAATACTGAAAACAAAGATTGCCAGGAAATAAACTATTTTAACCGAGTATCCACAATGGCATTTAAAGTACCAAAGAATTAAATTAACATAACCCTTTTTTTTAAAAAAAACTTTGTTTTTTTTCTAATTTGTTTCTGCATTTACAGCTTCAGAAAGGCATTTTTGAGAGAGGCGAGGAGTCTGTGGCAGTTCTGGGAATAAATTCAGATTTCCTGGCTGCAAATCGTGTCTCTTGACCACAAAACTTTTTCCTTCTCAGAAAATCCAATTTTGTCCTGGCTTGTATCCTTGATTATTGCTATTTTTTTTTTATTTTTATTTTTTTTTTAAGAATCTGCACATTTTGGTTTGGTTTGCATGGTGTCCTGTGATATTTCAGAATAATGTCTCAGAGGAATAATCTTCGAATATGAAGAAACAGTATTTTAACTTTCTTCAGTTTTGGTTTTTTGGTTGTTTTTTTTTTTTGGGGGGGTGTGGGGGGGTGCGGTTTAGCCATGACTACAGTTGTATTTCACCATTGTCTGTCCAGGATGTGTCTGATCCCATGACTGCTCTTTCATTTTAACAGACATAAGTATGTGCATTTTTAAAAGGTGTGGAGGTATTTAAGTATGACAAGAGGTCCTTCAGATAGCAGCTATTGTTCAGATTTTTAATGAGTCATTGCTTGTGTAAGCAATGAAAGCTGTGGAAGAGAGCTCAATAGGCCAAATAGGCTTTCATTTTTAATTGAATGGTTTTGTTCTGTTCTTTTTTTTGTTTTGTTTTGTTAGAGGAACTACTTCTGGGCTATTATAGTTATCTTATTAAAGGTATGTCTTCCACCTCTCGGTGAAATACTAGGAGGAAAGTGCTTCAATACTACCATCTTTCTACATACTAATAGGTGGTTTTCTGTTGAAGTTCTTAAAGTCCTGAACTACAGGAAATATTTTTAATGCATAAATACTGTCAAAATCTCCAAATTTATTTTTAGAGTCTGCTCTCAGTGTGTAGTTCATCTGTGGAAAGATAATTAGGAACTTAGGGTTGATAGTCTTCCTTTGCAGTTAAGCATTTAATTACTCAGGAGAAGTTTAAGAAATATGCAGGTATCCGTTAGTTTTGCATTTCAGTACTGTTTTCAGGTCTTGCCTGTTGTTTTTTGGGGTGCCTTGCTCCACAAATGCCTGGAATTTGCTGTAAAATTGAAGCAATAATAATGGTGCTTTGCTGATCTGCGCCTACTGAAGGCTGTTCTGACGAGTACAGCAGTGTACACAGTGTCAGCAAACTAGGGAATATTATAGGTAGGATCCCAGGTCAAGACTGCCAAATATCTACTTTGAATTTAATGATCAGAGATATGGTCCTGTTTTTCTGAGCTGCTATTATGTAAAACATACTTTTCCTTTCATTTCTAGGGGGTCATTTACATTCGTATGCCAAAAGCTTGCCTTGAAACGTGAACTTTAAAGGACTGCAGTCTTTCATACATGAGCACATTTGAGTATCTGGCTGCATTTGTGAATGGGGTGGAGATACAGATGCTTAACATTTGTAATGGAGCCACTCAATAGTATATTTGAAATTATGTGTTAGAAAAATTAAGTGGAGAATCACTCTTCTCCCAACTCCTGGGAAGTAAATGAAAGATCTTTAGTGTGTTGGGCTAGGGCAAGATAACTGACACTTTGTACTAATAAAGACATCTTAATCCCTTAACCTGCTTAGAAAAATTACACTTGTCTTCATTTTTCCTATCTTGTTTATCACATTTTTAACTGTAATGTTACAGTGTGGGGCAGGGACTCTACAACAGATTCAGCAAAATGGTGCTTCTGTTCTGACTGGAACTTCTACACATGAGTTCAGCATATTTTTAAGTCATTAGTATTGAGTATATAATCACAGCTCTTTCTGTAGTATGCTTACTGCTTTAGGCAGGTACTCTGTAGTAATTAAGAGAGCGGGAGGGCCTCTAGACTTCATACCCAGGGCAGATTAGCATGCACGTGCTTTTAGCCTCTCATTCTCTGTAGAGCAATGAATTGCTTAATTGTTTTCTGTGATATATGTCCAACCTCTAAATTCACATGGAAATGCTGTTTAAAGTAAGGAGTTGAATGCAAAACATTGGATGTAATTTGTTACCATGCACAAATAAATGTGAGCGAAATAATTCCCCTTAGATAACACATGGTGGATTCACGCAAGATGTGGAAAACACACTAAAGGTGTTTGTGAGGAAACGACCTCCCTAATTCCTTTGAACTGCACCTTTCATCCGTTATGAGCAAATTTGTCAGAGAGATAATTCTGTATCCTCAAATCTCTAGCACACCTCTGACATACCCTCCTACCTCTCACTTTTTTGCTTGTTTTTCTCATTTTCTTTATCTAGCAAAAGGAGGGACAAAGAAGCAGAAAGGAAAAATATGTTTCGGATAAGGTATAGATGCAAAGTATAAGACCCGTGGTGAGGATTAGTGAAGAATGTAAATTGCGCAGAACAGGAGTTCAATAGAGCCTCTGTGCCTGCTTGTCCTGTTTATGTTTTATTCAACTTTTGTTTAACAAAATGTGCTGTAATTATAGCTTCACATTGTTTTATTACACACACACAAGAAACAAACAAGGGCTGATATGATTCTGTTAACAATTTTTAATTCTTTGGTTTTTGTCATACTTTACGTTGTAACTGAGCGTAGGAGAGAAACTCTGAGAAGATAAGCTTGCATAAAGAAGCTGGAAGAAGCTCCCTGATTGAAATACCACTTTGCTGCTTTTTCAGTGCCATGTACAGGAAAGCCTTTTCAGAAAGCTTTCTAGCGTAACACTTGCAGACAAGAAGCTACTGCATCTTAGCTTCAGTCTTCATTGAACTCCTTTACATAGACTTGGATTATTCAAACAGGAAACTATTATTTCACAATTATAAAGCCTTTTTTCATTCAGTGGAAAGGTTTTGTGGTTATTGTTAAAGTAGTTTATTAATTCCTATTCTTAGACATTAATTTTCCACCTATAAGTGAAAACAGACCTGTCTAGTTCAATCATACAAAATCCTGCCTATATTAAGAGATCCGTTCTGTGGGTCACTTTGGGCCCTCCAGACCTGCAGTAACGTGTCCTGGTCACACATTCCCCAGTTTACAAATGAGTTTCTACCCCTGCTCTGATTAGACTGGTTTTTTGAAAAAAAATCAGGATCATTGTGTGGTCTTTCACTGTGGCAGAAGGGGTGGCCGTGCAGAGACTGTTGTAATAATCCCTGTGGAGCTCACTACCAGCACACCAAGCTCCTGCTGCTCGGGTGATTTGCCCACCTATCTGGGAGCTGCAGCATTGAAGACTGCTGTAGGGCCAGTGTTATGTTTTGGTGTTGTTGAAATTACTCTGGATGTTTCTTTTTTTAAATTACATATAACCCTAGTCGTCAATCTACTATTTCATTCTTTTCAGAGGCTTTTAACTTAGTCAGTTGATAGGATCATAGGCCGGTTCAGGTTGGCAGGAAATTTTGAAGGTAACCTAGACCAACCCCTTGCTTAGTTATAAGGTACAAACCTGCCTGAAAAAGCAATTCTTTAATCTTTTTTTAATTTTAAACTACATATTTTTGTTGGATCCTAACTGATGATATAAAGCACCTTATTTAAGTAAGCTTACAAAAACCCTTCAGCTAACATAACTTTTCCCATGTCTATAAAAATTCAATTTATGTGTGTGTGTGACTTAGCAAAGCTGACAATTACAAAGATTTGTTATATGTTTATTTTTTGTTTCACCCACTTCTTGATCTTTCATTCAAACTGGAATCTTTTTTGTCTCAGAACACCATCAGGGAAAAAATAATAAAATATGACTTTGAAAATATTGTTCTATTACATGGTGATGTGAAAACACTTGTCCTAACCATTAACTTCAGTAATGTGGTGGGACGTATATAAATTATACTTAAACTAATGGATTTTAGAAGGCAAGATGACTGGAGGGGAGAAATACATTTCTTTTGAGGTTGAATCTGTAAGTCTTTTTAGAAGATGTGTTTTCTTTTACATGTAATGATTTTCCACTGAGTTGTGCTGCTAGTGAAGAGTGTTAGGTAATGCTCCCCCTAAAAATAGCTTTATTGGGGAAACACATATTTGTATTTTCAGAAAGGTGTGACAGCGCCTTTGGTTTTAGTTTTTGCCAAGTACTAGTATCTCGGCAGGACAGTTCAGGGATCTGCTGTGTCTTTTTGTACCTGAATATTTATCTTTAAAGACAGCAAAGCACAGATCATTAGACATCTATGTTAATTGCAGTGTGATTAATTCATCTGTCTGTTAATTGGGTGTGTGTTGTGCCATGTTCCCTGATAGTCTCATAATTCCCTTAGTGCCAGATGTCTGGCAGAACTCTCTTTACTGGTGCTTAAAGTATCTGGTGCATCCACAACCACATTTCATGGATCTACTAAGTGCAGTGATTGAATCCAGCTGTTTGCATTCTGTGTCTTGCTATTATTTGCCAGCCACTCACCATGAGATCTGGGCAGGAAATAATTTTCCCATCCCATTAAAATTTTCAGGGATTTAAAAAAAAAAAAAAAAAAGGAAGAGTATTTTAAGGCTGTCCCCCAGAAGGGGAAAAAACCACAAGATTCACCCCCAAAATAGTTCTTCCCTTTGACAGTCACTTTAGATTAAGAGATTCAGATTCAAAACTCCAAGCTGGATATCTTCATGAAAAGTTTATCTTTTTTAACAAATCTTTTGGAAAGATAATTTCCTGATGAAAAGCATTTAATGCCCCAAATTCCTGTGCAAATTTCTATGCATCAGAGCCACTATTTGCACATAGATGATCTGTCCTAGTTGCAAAGGGTATTTTTTTTTTCCCTTTGAGGGACTGCCAAGACTGTGGGAAAAGTGGACATTGCACACTGATTTCTCTCTCACCACTCCACATCATCCATATAGTATCATTTTATATATCTGTTGAGAGTATAGATGGAATTTACTGCCTCTTTTTTCTTTGCAGTCCCTGTCAGAGACCCAAATCTAATAGGAATAGTAGGTATATGTCTGTTCTCAAAGTGCTTTTTTGCAAAAGGGGACGATGTACACCCATATCTACCTCTTTCTATCACCCACCTAAATGTCAATTTTGGCTCTAATTTTATTCCTTCATTTTATTATTCATAGTATTATATTGCATTATACACTATTATATTTCTATTATATTGTACTAGAAAAGTACGTTATTCTAGGCACTGTACCAGCATAGTAGACGACTGTCTTTCACAGCCTAAAACTGAGGATCCTAAGGATTTACAGTCCTACCATATTTAACCCAAATCCCTGCTGCAGTCTATAACTTAAAAGGTCTACTCACTGGAAGTTTTGACCTAATGTATACTGTATGGCCGTGGAGGTGCTGGCTTTTAAGGGAGAATTGGAAAGGGGAAGAAAGGGAAAGAGTAGTCTAATTTTTTTTTTTCCCTCACAAAAGTTGAGCATACATTGGGTGTTAAAGGCTACGAAGGTCTAGAGCTAATTGACATATGTACTCATACACCAGGTAACTATGAGCCCTGCAGATTTTCACAGTGCAGATCAGCAACTGGTTGAACACTAGAAGTGCTGCAACCAGCTATCTAATGCTGCTTCGGGATGTCCATGTGTGCAGGAGCAGCTTTGGTGAATGCAGCGTATGCTCACTTTGGCACAGAATATGATGCCGTCCCCACTGAATGCAATAATAAAGCTTCCAGCTGTTTTTCTCATAGCTGAGATTTTACCTGTTGGCTCTCCGGCATGTGTGTCATGGTTTGGGCTGGGTTGGCCCAATCAGGTGGAATNGAGCCTCTCTGCATCCCGTTCCTTGGCATCAACTGTAAACATGGGTCTTATCACTCTGAGAGTGAACAGTTTTCTGCACAACACGCTGTTAATTTCAGCAGTTAGAAGAGGCTTAGCTAAAAAGTAAAGTTACTGAACAAAAATTGGTCCTGTTTTACCTCAAACCAGGACAGTGTGCTTAGAGTGTGTATCTGTTCAGTCCTCCTAGACTTTTCTTTGTAGTCCTACAAAGAGGGGACGTGATGTTTGCCAAGAAGCTGCCAGTACTGGGCCAGTCTCTATGAAGAAACTGTACTGGCACATTTGGCTCATGGATATCTGACATATTGCAAAGGACTGGGCAATACTGGTTTACTGATTTTATCAGTGCAGCTCTTGGATGTTCAACACGTCACCTTTCTCTCTCTGGCTGGAATATGATTTGTTGAATGTGATTTGAATGTCTTATTGAATTATAAGTGAATCCTTCAAAATTAAATTCTGTATAGGCAAAATGACTAGATAATTTCTACATACTATAAATCTCTCTTCTGATTTATGGTTATTTCTATTCATTTTTTGAAAAGATCAGCAGTAAAGGGAACACAGCAATGAACAGATTTTTTTGATACTTTCCTTGACTAGTGGTGTATAAATAATTTCTGAAAGATACTATTAACTTCCCTGGTGGGACAATAAAAATGCTAAATAATTCTACAGACTGCAAACAGCTCTACCCACCAATTTATTTCTTATAATACCAATAATAGGGCCTGGTAGCTTCATGATTATTTTCTTTAAATAATTCAAAAAACAACAAAAAATATCAAGGTATAAGTGTGAGCTATAGACCTTGTAGGGTTATCTTTTCTTATATGCATCTTTTATTTATAGACTGAAAGGGTTTTTTATGATACTCCTCCACAGCATAGCTGAGTATCTCATAAAGTTTAATGGCTTTTTCCTAACAATGCTTATCTTTTAAGGGAACAATATCTCCATTATAAGGACAGGTAAGGAAAGAAGAGTGAGCTCAGGATTACCCAAGGTCACAGTGGAAGCACACAATAGCAATAGAGGTGGAGTGTGAACTTCAAAATGGTGCATTAATACCTAGTCTTTCTCTCCACAATATCCTTTCCACTGCCACACACTGCTTATTTATAAGGAGCATCATCACATATTGTGAGATTTAGTTTTGTGTTAATGGCAAGGCTGCTACGATAATTTCTCGTCTTCCAATGCTCTTCGAAAACGTATTCATCAGTACCCCAAAACGTCGCCTGTGAGCCATTCTTGTTGCCACAGTCGCTATTCACAGGATAGAAACACGCAGAAAAAAGGTTTGGCCGTATGAAAGGATCCCCACCGTGGAAAGTGACCTCCAGCTGTCAGACGCGTCGGGCTGGTTCGCTGCGTGATCTAGCATAAGCAGGGCTGACTTCCAGCCTCCGAGCACAATGCATGCTGTGTGAGGTCACCCTCCGGCTCCCCTGCCCCCTGCTCCCAGGCCACTGGGCTGACCTCCTCCCTTGGGGAGCGTGACCCCTGCCAGCCCAGCCGAAATGGGCTCAGCGGACTCCCAGCCAGAGTGCGAGGCTCAGAGCATGGCTTTCAGCAACAGAAATGGTAATAGAAGAAAACATTTGTCTTTGGAGGCACCACTACCACCAAAGAGTATATTCAGCTCCATTCTTATTTAAATAGGGTGCATATTCAAGACTTCGCCTATTTTAAAAGCTCTGTGAGATCTCCGAGGAGAGAAAAATAGAAGCATGCTGTCAGGCTTCTCTGGCAATTAAAAGAAAAATAAAGGGACGCTTATTCTGCTGTGATTTAGAGTATGTAATTTCAGCGATGTGTATGCACATATATACGTATGCGTATATATGTGTGTGTGTGTATAATGAGTCCACATATGTGAGAAAAAAAATACATGTTGCTGTAGTTCACCATCAGCAAAAAAGTGGGATGTCGGAATTATTTGATAAAGGTAATCTGTGGAATTAGAAAGCTTCTTGTGTGATTAATCTAGATTCGCTCAAGTAACCTTGTTGAATTCAGTGGAACTATTTGTATGACTGAGAGCTGCTGCATCTTGTCCGTGAGTTAGTCCCACCAAGTGGTTACTGTGTGGGTTGAAATGACGCACAACTGAAAACCAACACATTTTGCATATTTTTTATATAACTTGCTTCAAGCACTTCCAATATTGTTTCCATTACCTCATCATGTGGAAAACAAGTCAATTAGCTGCATTATAGAAAATTGGACATTTCCAGGGTACAAATACTTAAAGTGTTACTTCTTACTGTTATGGTATGCATGAGATGCTTAAGGTTCAAACTGATTTTCACTCAGAGATTTACAGTCTAAGGATTAGGTTAGTTTGTCCTCCACATCCTTGAATAAGAGAGGGCATGGAAGAAGGACCAAAAGGCCTTTAAATCTGGTGCAGTGTACTACTAGACATGAAGGCTTCTATCCAGCAGGTTACTTTTTGGAGTTATTGTGACCCTGGCCTGTGTAACAGCTTTGTATAACTTTTCCTGTCTCTTCTTCAACCTCCACTCACATGCAGAGACCTGGGAGAATCTCTTTCTTTATCAAGGTAAAAAAAAGAGATGTAGCACCTTAGAAGAGAGGTAGGGAAATGGTCAAGGAGATGAGGAAGAGGTTGATAAGTAAATTTTCATATCAGGGACTGGTGCAATTGGCTAGATTTATGTATTTATCTTATTCTTTATTTTAATAAAATTGTAGCTTACACACAGCCTTGAAGAAGAATGTACTTCTAAATAATTTAACAGAGCCGTGGCAGAATAAATGGATGGAGATGGTATGCAAAATTGTTTTACATGCTACATGTGAAATATGAGGTGCCCTGGCTGCTGCTGGCAATTACTTTTTAAAGCCCATTTCTCTCAAGGATTTTGTGATTTATTTTTTATGTTCTTTAAGGCTACGCACTTGTTCTGATGATTCTCTTAACATATTTGCTCGTGTGTAAATAAATGTACATAAAACTATGAAATCATGAGGGCTTCTTATGCGTTTCAGTTTCTATTACTTTTGTGTGTCTTACTCATAGAATCACAGGATAGCTGAGGTTGCAAGGGACCTCTGGAGGTCATCTGGTCCAACCACCCATGCTCAAGCAGGGTGACCCAGGGCCAGCTGCCCAGGACTGTGCCCAGACAGCTTTTCAATATCTCCAAAGATAGAGACTCCACAACCTCTCTGGGCAACCTGCACCAGTGCCCAGTCACCCTCACAGTGGAAAAAGTGTTTCCTGATGTTCAGAGGGAACCTCCTGTGTTTCAGTTTGTGCCCATTGCCTCTAGTCCTGGCACTGGGCACCACTGAGAAGAGCCTGGCTCTGTCCTCTTGCCACCCTCCCTTCAGATATTTATAGATATTAATAAGATCCCTCTGAGCCTTCTCTTCTCCAGGCTGAACAATCCCAGCTCTCTCAGCCTTTCCCCATAGGAGAGATGCTCCTGTCTCTTAATCATCTTCATGGCCCTTCACTGGACTCTCTCCAGTAGGTCACTGTCTCTTTTGTACTGGGGAGCCCCGAACTGGACCCACTACTCCAGCTGTGGCCTCACCAGTGGTGATTAGAGGGGAACACTCATTCTGTTATTAATGGGGCTTGTTCAAGTTTGCCTGAAAACTTGCAGTGGTCCTGACTGGACGATCTGCCCAAATGTCCCACCTGGTTTTACTATGCTCTGCCACAGTTCTCAAACAGGCCAATTTTTGAGACAGTGACAGGCTGAGACAATGAAAGCTGATTAAAAGCCAACTGAAATTATGTGTGTATTAGGCACTTTTGCGAAGCTTTCTCTTCACATGCCAGCCGGGGACCTGGTCCAGTAGCAGCTGATCACTTGAGAAAATGGGCTGGTGACCCAGGGAAGGCCCAGGACTGGTCCTTAAGCCACCCGGTCACAGTTCAACGTGGCTGGCATGGAAGTCAGTACGTATCATCCTTCTGGCTTCAGGGGCGGTTGAACGGAACCTTAATGCCCTTAGAAAACCTAACGATTGTTGGTGTTTCAAAACTCGAATCAAATATGAAGTTTAGTTGCAGATGAATTGAATATTTGTATGAAAATTAAAGCTGTCCTTGTTTTTCATAAAAGCTGTAATTGTTTAAACTTTCTGCAAAAAGCTGGTATGTCGGACAAAGGGGATTTCTTACCACATGATCAGGGTTGTTTTTATATCCCCCTTTTCACTAATTTAAAGTGCCTCAGAGAACTGTGTATATGTCAGGCTACATTTTATTGTAGAGCTTAATTGCTGCAAAGGATGATCTATCTGCTAGAATTTTTGTTCCCATTAATAAACTCTCTTGGTAGTTATATAAACATTTACTATAATCCATTAATGAAAAGTATGCTGGTGCAGGTGTTGAGAGTACCACAATAAAATTTTAGCAGTCAAGAGGTTGTTTATTGTACTCAGTCACGTATTCTGTTGTACTCCCAGGTATTGAGACTGAAACGGAACAAATGAAAAACCAAGATTAGAGCCTCTTAAAATGGGAAATAAGTTAAACATTTTTAGCCACTGTGCCTTTTTTTCAGTTGCAAAACAATGCATGATTAATTTAGAGGAAATAATATTATTTCTCCAAGCAGAGTCTCCATGGTATTTCTTTTCTTTTTTTTTTTTTCTTTTTTTTTTTTTTTTTTACATAATAAATACGGTTGCCATAAAAACAATGGAAACCAAGAACTCTTGACAACTCATTTTAGGTCTGGTAGGCTTGAATGTAAACTGAGCTGCCCAGAGAGAGCTGGTGAAAGAGTTTACTTGCTGTAATTGTAATAAAGGAAATTTAAAAACCACAATCTGTTTCAAGTCAAAAACGAACAACTGAATATTGTCTTAAACATTTTTTTTCCCCCCTATTCTTGGCATGCCTGTGCTCTTTAGGCAAGTGGCATTATGGGACTCAGGATACAAATGCTATTTCTTTTAGATAAGTAAAACTGTGTTGTTTCTGAACTCTTCAGTCCATTAATTCAAAGTTTGTAGTTTCAGAGTCTTTGCTTTACAGTGTAAGAAAATAAAGCATAAAAGCTAGAAATAAGTCGTAAGTAGGGATCAAATCATATAATCTATTTGTTTCTGATGTTCATTTGGTAAACTTTACCTGGCTAATGGTTTGATATGATATTAAATGCATTTGGTTATTTTATGCAATGTATCTTCATTATTTTTCTCGATCTAATATTTATTCCAGAAAGGTGGCCCTTCTCTGACTGGCATGCCATTTTGTCTATTACAAAAGCATAACAAAATATTTTTAAAAGAATGTCTGGAGGGAGGTGTGAACATTTGTGGCTGGCATTAAGCTTTCATTTGAAAACTAAGATTAATGCCGTTATTATTATATGATATTTTCATTATAACATCCTTTTTAGTGTAAGTAAAATACGGATTTCTGGCCTAGGTTCTAGATGTCTTGCATATGTAATAGCGGATTTTTATAGTTTTCTTCCTTAAGGTGGTATGCTGGCTGGTACACCTACTGAGTGACTTTATGTCTGAAGGATGCATGATGGTGCTCACAGTTTTACACGGTTTAACCATAGGAGGGAGCCTCTCCTCTGTCGAAGTTAAACGGGAAGAGGCAAGCATGAGCCTTTGGAGGTATCTTCCTACCA
The DNA here is from genome assembly GCA_013397275.1 of Burhinus bistriatus. Lineage (NCBI taxonomy): Eukaryota > Metazoa > Chordata > Aves > Charadriiformes > Burhinidae > Burhinus > Burhinus bistriatus. Next base: position 179,843 of record VYXH01000467.1, on the reverse strand, counting down.
GTTTGCACCTGGAAGTGTAAATGCGTCTTTTTTTTCCTATAAGGCTGATCCACTGCAGTTTCACAGGCAGGTACGTTTACCTGGGAGTCAAGCCGGCTAGTTCCAGAAAAAGCTATGCAAAAAGTAACAAACTCTGCTCCCAACGGATTGTAAGAGTGTGATCATACCTGAACAGGAATGGGATTCAGTCGTTGTTAGAAAATAGCTGGGTTGCATAAATATCTGCCAGCATGACTACAGCTGCTGCAAGAAAGAGGGCTTGTTTAGCTGGTGCTGCATAGGTTGTACTCTTGCCTTTTCCGCGGCACCTCTGTCTTCATTACAGACAATCATTATTGGACAAGTAAATATTTGGTTGTTGTCCTTTTAGTATGATCAGGTTAGGTTTGGCCTTAGCACAGAGTTTACACAGTTCAAAGTAAAATTTGTGTTTTAATGGAGTTGATTAAGTCGAAGGAAACCTGTTTGTGAGTATATTTAAATATGTTTGTGACTACATTGATTACATTGAATTGGATCAATAAGCTGATATCAAAGAGAGAGAAATTAATCTGTCGAATTAAACCCCACAAAATAAATGTAGAAAGGGAAATATATTATCAGAGAGGAAAAAATGGAGAATAGTTAAAGAAGCTTGAGCAAAAGAATGACTTAAAATAACTGATTATTAAAGCTTAATACCTAAATTAAATTAAATTTTAGGTAATTTCATTTTTTTAATCTACGTAAATGAAATCTAAAAGAAGCTACCCTTAAAGTTTTTATGTTGTCAGAAATTATTTCCCAGGTTACTTGTTCTTGGTGATTCAGCTTGGGTGTCCCCTTCGTGGTGAGCGGAGGTTTCTCTGATGCTTTGACCATCAGGCCTGCCTCCCTCTTCCTCATCTTACGAGTCCAAGCTGGGGCACTGGGGCTGAAGTGGCCTCAATGAGAGAGAGTGATTGTTGTCGAGATGCCATAGAGATACATAGTGCTTGCAGTTCCTGGAATGCGAGCTCACAGTAGACTCAAACAGGAAAGTGGGCTCTCACTTAGACTGACCTGTTTCTCCAGCTTTGCAAAGCTGTTTTTCCAAGTTTCTCCCCTTGTTACTCCAGTTCTGGGCCATATTATTGCTTTCTGAATCCTCTGCCCACTGAATGTCTACTCTGAAATCTGTCCTGGAGAGCAACAGGTTTATCTTGCGTTATTCTGAACAAATAAAAGAATCCCACATTTTCTCACAGCAAGAGCAGTGCATAGTATTAACTCAGGCGTTTCTCACACCTAATATTCTACTACTTTCCTTGCGTACACTATTGGATAACGTCCAGATAAAGTCATATGTTATTTTTTCTTGTCATGTGAATGTGATGATAACTCCTAGGAGGAATCTTTAATGAGGGGGTAAATCTGCAACAGTGCTTATGTTACAGCTCAGTGCTACAAGTTCTTGTTCACATAAGTAGATTTCTTCTACGGAGTCTGATTAACTGTAAGACATTGATGATGCCTGGGTTTGCAGTAGTTTGCAGGGCGGTTTCCCGTAAGCTATTTATACCATATGTCAGTATGCCACTTTATTCCTTACTTCTCCTCCCTCTTCCCAAATACGCCCAAGTTAACCATATTAATTTTTCTGTGTGTTGGAAAAATGGGCAATAATACCACTATGTAAATCATTGTGTATATGTTTTCACTGTAGTAATATCCAAAAGTTGGAATTCCAACTGTGCTGCAAAGCTCTAAACTGCAGGGAAAATATATGTGTCTCCTCCAAAGAACTTAACGGCCTGAGGCTTCAAGCCTAGGAATTTTTTATGCAGATGTTTGTCTTTAAATACTGAAGGAGTTACAAAAATCTTGATGGTTGGGTTTTCAAAGGCTTTTCAGCCTTCTCAATGCCTATGTCTGTGTGCCTGCTCCTGTCAGTCTGTCTGTAGCACAATTGTGATGACAATGTCTGATCAATTAAAAAAATAGGGAGTGTATGTAGTATGGATGTCTCCTAATCCCAGGCTGCCTGCTCATCCCCAGGCTGGTGCACAGGGCTGCAGAGGATGGGCTGGATTATGGGGTTTTTTCCCAGCTGCCCAGGAGCAGTACGACAGCGTTGGCTCATTTCTGACCAGTCCTTCTCTGACCAGCATGCCATGTATGCCAAAGCCTCTGAAAAGGCACTTGGAATATTTCTGTCCCATTTATAGAGAGCAATGTGTTTCTTGCTCCATACAGCTTATGGATGAAGGAGGGATGAAGATCTAACCTTTTACAAGCCACAGGCTGTTCTTTCCATTTGACGTTTTAACTTAATTCTTCTATCAGACTTTAGGAAGACTGACACATTTGCTGAGGTTCACAGGCTAGATGCACCAGCATCGGCTGACGTGCTTTGAAGTTCCAAGGCAGATATCCTCAGTTTCACACATACACTCCTAATGTAAACCCAGCTGCACTGCTGAATCCTTGCTTTCATCCAACTCAGGCACAAAAGCAAAGAGGGGAGTGGGTTTAGACTGAGCCCGTGGAGATCAAGCCTAAAGGAAATGTTACCAGAAAACTCTTGTCAAAGTGAAAGACTGACTTAAGTAACATTCTTGCTGGAGTGACTCTATTAATCTGAATTTCTCATTTCTTTTCCTTTTACCTGACTATCTTTTTCTACTGTGTTCTTCCCTTATACTGCTAGTCGTCCTTCCTTCTCACACCAGGTCTCTCCTCTTCCAGTTTGCAGAATTGCCACCACATTGATTACTCAGAAGACAGATCCTATGACATAGCTAAAGAATATCCCTGAAATTCAACATACATATCTTATAGGCTGGCTGAGCATAGATGGTTAAACAGCCTTACTTTTGAATGGTAAAGTTTTAATATTAATTGACTGTGTTAAAGATTTGGTTAAAAGGTGCGCTCTCTAGGACACCTCCTGACTATTTATGGAATTGAAGCTTCTGATCAAATGCCTGAAAGTCAGATGATGTGTGTACCGCTAAGATGGTGTTTCCTTCTGTTCATAAAGATATGCTGCCTCCGTTTTCTACGCTGCCTTTAAGAATTAGTGGGAGTTTCTTTCTAGAAGGTAAGCAAACAAAATCAAAGAACTGTGGTGGATTGCACTAATCAGTCACACCAGCGATTCTCAAAGAGCTTAGTAAGCTTTAAAGTTCAGTTTTGCTGGAGTCTTTTCCAGTGCAATTGCTTGCACCACTCTGCTTGCAGAAATGGTTATTTGAAATGCACTTACGATTGCTATTAAAAATGCAGGGCTATAATCCAAATGACCTTACCTTATGCTTGTCGTTAATCCAAGAAACACAGAAAGGAGTAGATTCTATGCAAAAAAGGTGTTTTTGACAGATGATACAGATAAAAGAAGACATAACTGTAAGCAAGTAGAGAAAAAACTATGTAGCAGAGTGCATAAACCTGCTGATATCTCCTAAAACTCAGCCTTCCTTCAGGCATTTGTCATGAGTTAGTCTGAAAGTTACGTTCTGCTACAAAAATGAGAAAAATGAGCTCTTCCAATTTTTTAGTGCCTGTTGTTTTCAGTAGTATGTCCTATTGTGAGATTATTTTTTTCCCTCTATGCAAACTCATTTTGATGGGCTTCCAAGTACGAGGGTGGCTATGCTTTTCAAGCTTTGCTCTTTTGACAGGTAGAGCTCTTCTCGTTTGTGTGTATCATAGTCAACTACATGCTGGATGGTATGAATTTTTTTATTTAGAGGTTATTTATTTATATAAAGTCTGTGAAGAGGTCTTATCCTTTCTAAAACATTTAATGTACTTACTTCTTTACAATAGGAATGCTCTCAGAGTGTTAGACAGAGACAAGGAAACAATGACAGCAGTTTAGAAGCTGTAATTGGGATAAAAATGGTTCACAAGTACATCTCTTAAAACTCCCTTTTAAGGGGTGAAATTCACACCACATGACTTTCACTATGCTAGAGTCCCACCTAAATCCCTGAGTGGAGTCACCTGAAGCAAGTGTGTAATTCTAAGGTGGTTCTCGGAAAGAAAAATAATAAAAAAATTGGAGTCGAATTAACGAAACAAGATAACTACAGGTACTCCTCTGTATAAATCGGTCAGATTTTCCTTTTTTGGGTCTCAATCAATCTCTGGCTTCTGTTTGATTATCTTTCAGTATTATCATGAGTTGGGTACTACCTCACAGAAATTCTACAGAAAGAAAAATATTCATAAATATGAAAGCACATAAATACCATCATCTGAAATGAAGTGAATCTTTTTGGAAAGAATGAATAGGATTTGCATATATTTATGACAAATTTTTGCTACTGGAGAGACTTCGTGTGTATTTTTAGACAGGATTATGAATATCAAATCCAAAACTAGAAAAAATAACAACATAATTTTCGTGATAACAAATACAAAATATATAAGAACTTGATCTCAAACATAGGGTAGACTAGACCTTATTTTCACAAATCATCTGTCAGCACACAAGGATCACTGGAGATGGGGTGCAGTAGCGTGGAACAGCAGAGACTTGGCTTCCTGCCAGAGACTTCCTTGGGCCAGGTCATTTGGCCTCAGTATCCACCCATAAAATCAGAGATTTGACACCCTCCGGTATTATCATAATGAACCCATCTGATTAGACGAACAAGCAGAAACAAAGACATAAGATATTAGCAACCTGTGTTCCTCTCTAAGGAAATAAGAGGCTGACTTCACATGTTAATGAGCTCAAGCCTATGGAGGCAGAGCCTTACATTTCAGAGAGTTCGTTCACCATCTTTCTTTTTCAACTTTTTCATGGAAAGGCAATTTCTTCACAGGGAGTTCTGTGAAATCTGGCAGCTATTATGTTAAATATGTTAATCTTGTAAAAAGATTTCTGAAGTCATTTTAGCAGAGAATCCACGTTCAAATACTGAATTTGCAGACACCAATTTAAATATATACGAATCCTCTGATATTTTATGATCATTTTTAGGAAATAAATAAAAGACTTGGCATTGCAATTGTTTGCCTCAGGTTACTGCAGTGCGGCCTTTGTCCAGTACAGAATTGTCCAAGATTCCCGGCTAAGTAATTAAATTAGCATAGTTAAGAGACAGTTCACAAAACTCACAGTCCAAGTGTTCTTTGGTCATAAATGAAACAAACAGAATTCCTTCTTTCCTTCTTTCCTTCCTTTCTTTGTTCACTGCTGATGTTGCTATTTTCTTAAACTAAAATACCATTTGGAGTAGACCATCAGGATTAATTCGTCTCCTTGGAGCCTCTTCCTTATCCCCTTACACCCTAACCCCAAGAAAAGTGGAAAGGGATTCCCCCAACTTCCTAATTTTGAGGTAGGAAAAAGGTGTTCCAGGCATTTATTGCACACGTTTGGTTCATTTTCACTGTTAAAATGGCTCTGTATGGCAGAAGATCCTCCTCTGCTCCTCTCTCCTCCTTCAACTAAGCAATAATGGGGAGACAGAGCCGCGAAGTCACAACCCATATTGTGAAAAAAGATCTCATCCATCAAACTGTCACCTCAGTTTTCTGTCCAGGGTCACAGAAGAACAAAGTCAGCTTGTGTCAGGTTGAAATAGCATTGGTAAGTGTTAGTGTGTGTGAAGCTGGTGGTTTGAAGTCTATTTATTTTGTTTGAAAGGCTCAAACAGCATGCTGCCGAGCAGGGGAACAAGCAGGAGGAAGTCTCCTTATAAATTATTACTGGAAGGCTCACAGCCGTCATTTAAGATGTGAAATTATGCCATCTGCTTTTCTAAGTCCTTGATTTACTTTGTGACAGCTGCCTGTTTCTGAGTTTCTGCATCTCACAGAGAGGTAAAACTTGCGTTAAAAACTAATATGACAACAGCATTTCTTTAACAAAGATTTAATGCTTGCTTGAATATCAGAGAATATGCAGGGGATGTTATCTCAATAGCTATGGCATGCTTTCAAGACAAATTATATGAAAAAAATGCTGTCTCTTTTTACATGAACTGGGAATGTTCATGTCAAGTGACGTAAATATAGGTAAAGATAGAAATCTTTTTTTGCTGTGCAAAATGCAATTGTTTGTTCTGATTTTAGCTATCACAAGCATTTCAGGGAGGTACCAATGAGTTTTTTTATATTGCTTTTAATTTGGTGATTCCTAAAGTCATTGATTTCTTGTCTGTTGGGGTCTTTCTTATACTTTTTATTTTTGATTTTCTGGGGGAACATCTTTGTTGTTATTTTGCTGTTTGAAATCTTAAAGGTTTATTTACATGTTCTTTGTTAAAAAGAAAAATCTTAGGCCCGGCAACAGCTTTTAGGAAGTCACATAGCTAATTTAAAAAGAACAACAACAACAAAAAAGGCTCAGCACTTCAGTGCGGGCTAGCCGAGATGCACGCGGGGAACACTTGCAAGGACCCAGGGGTGTGCTCGTTTCAGAAATTAGCGGCTGAGAGGGTGATGAATGGAGATGTGCACTTTTCCGTGCCTTGTCCTGACATGCCGTCTGTGTTTGGGGTGTGCTGCCCAAGTGCCCGGCGAGCTCGCCTGGATACCCTCCCTGAGGATGGCGGTGCGGCGGAGGCGGGGGGGAGCTGAGTGGCAGCAGCATCTCTTCCCCCACCCCCCGGGAGAATCGCTTCTGCTGAAGTCATTTGGTGTGTGCGGCTTTTTCCTGTGCGAGGATTAGGGAGTAGGAGAATGGCTTTGTGAGGAGGCTCGGAGAGAGGGAGCTGAAGAGAGGCTGAACAGAGGGGCCGAAAGACTTTAGCCTTTCATAGTTCTTTCAGTCAATTCATTCTGGGAGACCAATTGCATGCGATACGGCAGCTGGGGGTTTTGTTTTCCTTTCAGCTATATACTGTAGGAGAAGCTGGTAAGGTTATTTTTTTTTTTTTTTCCCCTTGTTCTACTGTTCCATGATGCTATTGTAATTGCTTTTTCAAAGTGNAGGAGAAGCTGGTAAGGTTATTTTTTTTTTTTTTTTCCCCTTGTTCTACTGTTCCATGATGCTATTGTAATTGCTTTATCGAAGTGACTGTTTGGTGAGGAAGGGAAGTTGGTTAATGATGCTGAGGGTCCCCTGCATTGTCTCTGCTTTGTGCAGCTGCATAGTTTGGGGAGAGGCACTGTTTACAGTAGAGGGGCTGGTTTCCGTTGAACAACTTTGCTGCTATTTTTCCAAAGTTGTTTCAGCCTTTCTTTCGGTGAAGCTAGGAAAATAAGCAAATAAACGGACTTGGCTGTTTAGAAACGGGTAAATTTATAGAGGCTGCAATTTGTTGAAAAAGCTGTTCTGCCAAAATCCCAGTTTCAGATGTTCTGCCTTTGATGTTATCGGATTTGTCACTCTGCTGGATCAACTCCAAAACTGGGGTTTATGTGAGAACCTTCTCTCACAAATCTTTTCTTCGCATTTCCAGCAGGGACAAGATAGGTCGCTCGAACTGATAGCCAAAGAAAACAAAACAAAATGTATCTGTGGAAGGTGGAAATACTTGGGGAAAGGAAAAACCCTAGGGGAACTCTGGAATTAAAAAATAAATGAAGGAGCATTAATTCTTGGTGCTAATTTTCAGCAGAATGCTCCTGATCGGTGTAATAGGAAGCATGTGGTTAGGCAGAGAATATAAATACTCTTTCAGAAGACTCAAGATGCACAGGTGTGTATCCTGTCTAACTGCACCCTTCCAAAGAGAGAGTGATCAGATTTATCCCCTTTGAGGGGGGAGGAAAAGAAAACCAGAAGATCCTGGCTATCCTGTCCCTTTCCCCTCTTCTTGTTATTTTTAGAATAGTGACTTGTGTTCGCCAGAGTCTTTTATTTCCTTTCATATTATCGTGGGAAACTTTAGCTTGAATTGGTTGGACATACATGGGCGCAGCTTGGGGCATACCATGTCTATTCCACAGGCAGGCTATGAAAATCCTGCCTGTGACTCAGATGAATTGTAAAGACCATAATTACTAACAAAAGTTTCTTTTGTGGCCATTCAAGAATCACAAACAAGGTAAGGGGGAATGATTGACAACAGTTACACTACTGATTGACAGAGAACCAAAAACTCGGTCCATGACTTAGTATGTTAGTTTTTCAAGAAGTGTTGACCTTTTTCACTGTTATTCTGTTCTTTCTGGTGGACTATTCCCAACTCCTCTGTTGAGGCTAGAATGTCTATCTAAAATGTGTCTTTGTAATTACTGGCTGTAGTCGGTAGGTCTCTTTACAATGATATGCTTATTTGTTGATGCCGAAACAAAATTGAGAGATGCATTGCAATCAGACCTCCATGAAAGAATGTGTATCTTTTATATGACTCACACGCTTAACAATTGATTTCAGCTACAGATTTCACTCTTATGAAATAATGAAGTGCCACATGCAAATCTATACTCACAGTTCTAGCTCTTAATAATGGAAGGCCCAAGGATATCAATGTGGTTACTCATGTGAGTAAAGATTTAGAGACTCATTTTCCATTCATGAATGAAATGGTTTAGGAAGTGCACAGTTACTATGGTTCTCTTTTGGCTTAAAAACAAAAATCTCCATTACAACAACTACTAATGACATTTGTTAGAGGGGCCCAAGGATAGAGAGATTCACGGATTTAATATAAGAATGTGGTAGACTCTTGACAGCAGTATTTCAAGAGGAATGATAAAAACGTTGTCTCTCTTCAGCTTATTAACAGTTTTTAAAACACAGGAAACATAATTCGTGTCTTTGTGCTGCATCACGAGATACGGCCATGACCCTTGAAATACCACCACAGCTATGAGTTATGCTTCCCTTTGAGACTAAAAGTTAATTTAGTGTGGTCTTTATCACATACTCCCCCCTACTCCAGAACTGCAAGTTCTGGCAAATGACAACAAACTGATATTTCAGGTTAGGCTTCTCCTGGTTTTCTGTAGACAAAGGTAGTATCGCCAGCTTGCAGTGTTTATTACTTTCACATCCCTGGTTTCATTGCAAGCAAATAAGACAGGATGTGTTCCCTGGTTATTGATACACCAGTTAAGGTGCCTTAGTTCTCTAATGGATAGATTACTTAGGTTCAGTGTTTCTAAACTGTTCAACAGCATCCTTTAGTTTACAGAGATAGAGAGATATATTTGCTACTACTTGTTTCGTAGTTTTCATGAATTAAATATTTGCAAATGTGATTTTGAAGAAAAAACGGGCATCGAACTTAAAAGAACCCACAACTGATATTATAGCTATAATGTGGATGGTAAAGGAACTACACCAAAGTTGTTGTGCAAGATGGGTCTAAAATTAACTCCCTGAAACAGAAAAGTGGCTATCCTATCTTTTTTATAAAGCAGAAATACATATACTTTTATATGGCCATTATTGTTGGAAAAAGGGCCTCTAATGGTAAATGAAAGATCACCACCAATATAACATTTATGCATAAAGAAGTAAATCTTGGCTATAAATGTCTTTTATGGAGTTAAAGCAGAACAAAATTAATTCCAAAGGTGGAGGGAAACACATATAAATAAACTTAACATCCATTTACTCATAAAATTAGAGCAATCTAAACATATTCCAGCAGTCATTAGCTACCAGCTATTTATCACAAACAGAAGGTTTAGGCAGATGAAAACTGTAATATTGTCTTTCGAAACGCATACACAATTCTGCAAAAGAAATTGTGAGGTTAGAGCTGCCATACTGGTGCTATGCTACAATTTGGTGAATTTTTTGTGAGCTTTTTCACATTTCTTAGTCCAGATGTCACATAAAGACCATATAGGAAAAAAAAAAAAAAAAGTAGTGTTTTCTATACTATATACATACATACTTATACGTGCATGTATAAACATTAGTGGCAATTTATTAAAATGCAGTTGGCACACTGCAGATTATTTTCAAGCTGGTTTTGTTAGTATTCTTTTACTCGTACTCTTGCTTGCATCACTGTAAGAGTTGTTTGAACAGACCTGTAAAGATACATGCTAACATCATGCATCTTCTATGTTAACTAAACACTATATGTGTTCATTATTACACAGAGGATTCACAAAGCCGACTCTTAGAGCTCATGGCCACCTATCTTCCTAGAAATAACTACCTGAAGTGGATGTCACCATAAGTCATGCTAAACACAGCGTAAAAGAGTTGTGTTTTCTTGCAGTTAAGGATAAGAAAAGTACATCTGGGCTCTCATGGGAAGCTACCACTTTACAAACAGTAAGCAGCAGGAGGTCCAGTCTGGTGGAACAGGACAGGAATTAGAGAATACAGTTCCCACTTGACAGAAAACAAGAGATTTTGAATGTTGCTTCAAAATATTTTTTTTTTTTTAAATTGCTGTGAAAGTAGTTGGATACTAATTCACTCATTATTACTCATGAAGTAACAGAATATAGAACAGGCTGAGTATTTTTGTCATGTATATTTAAATGATACTTAAAGTTTCTAAATACATCTATGCAATCTTCAAAACCTTTTGATGAAATTCTGCATGATTGCTGTTATGCACATCCTCCAGCACCTTAGAAGCACTGTGTGTTCCATAGCTTGGGATTTGCTTCATTTTTAAATCCAATGTAAACTGAGAGAAATTCAGCTGCTGAGTAGGAGATCATCTGCAGGACCATTTGAGCACAAGAACGGTGGGACATTGTAACGAGATATGGCTGAGGTTTGCAAAGTTCACAAGCATCCCAGTGTCTTCCCAGAATGTGTTTCAATGATGTATGTCCATATCCCTTCATCTTTGAAAAGCTGTAACATTTTCACACATGTTGTCCCCTCTGGTTGGATGTAGTGGGTATCTTTCATTGTAAAAATCTCAGTCTTTTAGAAAAGCAGTATCCATTTCCATTATAAACTTCCAGGGTTTAAGAGACTGACTTGTGGTTCATTATAAGTTAAAATTCAGCCCACATGGTGTGGCAGACTGGGCGGGATGCTGTCTGTCAAGGTCTCATAGTTGATGCAGAATGAACTTATTGAGTTGTGTGGTCTTATCCAATTAAAACTTTGACTGAAATGTTAATTGTCTTTTGGCTGATACTTTGGGAAAGACTACCAGTGATTTCCTAAGGGGAAGGAACTATTAGCTTCCAACCATACCTGAGTCTTTCTAAGCCCAGTACATTATTAGCTGACATCTATGTAGATTTGTAAGAGCTTTTGAAGTTTTCTGGATTACATGCAGACAGAAAAGAGATGGATTATTTTTACTTCCATGAACCAGAGTATCATACTTCAGTGCTAAATAAAGGAAGCTAAGGGTCAACCTGTCAGTCAAAACTCATCTACATTAGAAAAATGTGTGCAGCTTTTTTTCTGCATTGGTCCTTCTTATCCAGTGCAACCAGCTGTAGAAGTGCTGTAAGCTGAGACTTTGGGACTCCAAGGGCTTTCAGAGCATTCTCAGGTGGCAAATGCAGGAACAATGAATTTTCACTGCCTCTGCAACTCTCCCAAAGTAGTTTCAGTAGGCGCATTGGTGGGGATGGAGCTTATGTTAAGACTGGGATCACAGTTTTAACTTCTGGTATTTTTCTGTTGGGTTTAACTGGGTCAGATTTAGGCAGTTACTGATAGCCCTTTGTGACCTGTTTTCTTCCAGGTTGTAGAAGAGATGAATGTACCCTGTTGATACTAGCATAGTGTCCTACAAAGGGACATCACTTGTCTTTTGGAAGTTCTGTCAATGACTTTTTTGCTTCTTGCAGTTTCAAGGCCAAGTATTAGACTTTGCGCTGGGTTCTATTCCATTTTATAAGACTATTTCTGTACTTTGCTCCTTTTTGCAGTCTAAGTTAACAAATTGCCTGGAAAGATGGTTTTGAAATGTCAGTAGATGCTGAGAGAATGATATAGTGAAAACTGGGAGCACGTACAATACAACTTGGGTGGGATTCAGTTCCAGACAGACTGTAAAAATTGGGCATCTATGTGCAAATGTCTACATGTGATTGAGCTCAAATGACAGCTGACACTTATAGTTCAATTCAGTTGCCCACACACAGGCATTCAATGCCATTACAGGTGCATTAAGATACCTTAATTATCCACATGGGACTGAGAGGTGACCCAGGACATGTGGACACATTGTCTTTCTGGAGAAGTGGCTCTGCCAGGGCATCCGAAATGATGCTAGGCACCTATCTATAGGCACCTGAACGTGCAGGCCATCTTCGCTGGCCAGCTCAACAGCTCTCCAGGTTCCACTACTCATGTTGACTGGCTATAGTGCCACCTTGCACAGTTAGCTTGTCTACAGACACCTACCCACAATTTGAGTAACTGCTGATTTTTTACATCTTTTTATTATGTCACTAACCTTGAAGAAAAAGAGCTGAGTTAGTTATAGACCAAAATTAAAGTGTTCCTGTCATTGTGGTAATAGGGGAAAGAAGGAAAGCAGGAAGGAAGGGGAAAAGTGTACTTATCCTATCTTCTGAAGACATCTACTTTGAATGCTGAAGTTAGGACACCGACCCGCTTTGTAATCAAGAGACAGAACCATAGACCTTATCTGAATTATTCAAATTCTGGATAAATCCCTAGCCAAAGGGAGAGAAAGTCTCCTTGGACTGATTCAGGTGATCTTGGTAAGATGCTGAGCTGGTAACATCTAGGACTAGTCGGTAGGAAACATCAGGCATGCTCATTATAGCTTAGGTCATCTGTGAATATAACATACTTTCCTAAGGTTATTCTAAGTTCTGTTAATATGTGTTCAGACAAAAAGAGATTGTACCCAAAAATTCTTTTCAAGATGTCTATTATTCTGTTCTATTCATCTAATTTGGCATAACTGCTATCTTATATGATTTGAACCGACTTCTAAATGTACCTACCCCTCTTCATTGACTGCATAGGACTATGGCCTCTGAGAAAACAATCAGAGGGAAGAAACGCTTTCTTTTTGTTATGTACCACTTACATTAAGTCCTTTTGCTGAGATATCTTTAAACTTCCACATTGTTTATGCATATCTATAGTGTTTGTTTAATGTATTCATGTGTATTTTGAAACAATATACATATGCACTCCACCTCACAATTCTTTCGTGAGTGCCAGAAATAATTTCCCCAACTGAACAATCTAAATTACAAGTCCAGCTATTGTCTAGTTTGAGGCCCGTAATTAGAGCTCAGAGGGCAGGGCAATTGCGGAAGAGAGTTTACCAATTTACATGTTAATCAAACATAGTCTGATGGACCATGATTAACGTTAGGCTCAGTCAACATCTTAATTAGCCAGAAGCACATCACGAGGCATTGGTGCCTGTCTTCCCACCCCTGAGATTTTTTTCCAAGCAAGTACAGGTTCCTCAATAGCTGTTTTCCATAGCATTGTTAAAGCTAAGACCTTAATAATTGCTCTAATGAGGGAAGTTAGTTAAAAACTGTTTAGCCTTGTGTAGGACACCTGAGGTAGCACAGCATCTTCATTAGAGGGCAGAACCTGGCCAATCTGTAACCTGCATCAGGTATGATATTAAAAAACAGATTTGTGCCAAAATCACATTGAGCACAGAATATGTTTTTTAAGAAGTGTGGATGGTTTTATCTGATTGATTAGTTCCACATGTCCACAGCCCCAGGAATCTCTCCACAGGAGCTCACATGGAACCAGGATAAGCACAATTTAAGTATGCCTTTGTAGTTGAGTAACCTGCTGAGCAGGACTTCATCTCTCCTAACAATGTCTCTCCTGATATTTTTTTTAAAGGCTTGCTGGTCTGCAGCTAATTTATTTTACAAGTAAAAATCAACTTTCTCCATACAGATATGTTTTAAAATTCCTTGAATACTATCAAATACTGTTTTCAAAAGCTAGCCTGTCTGAGGACCAACTCCCAGTGAGACTAGGAGATGTTTAGAATTTTTGCCCATTTGATTCCTTGCTGTACATCTTTCACTGCTGCAAAACATACACAGTGATATGTAGATGGAAATATTCAGTGCATATTTATTTTTATTTTTAAAAGGAAAATCCTGTTATGAAATGTTTGATTTTAGTGGGAAGAAGTTCTTTTGTTGATGAAACCAGAAACTCTACCCCTCTGGCACTGTATGTTCCCACTATCACAAGAATGCAGAATAAAAGTGCAAATAACGTGTACTGCGTGCAATTTCTGTCCTTGCTGTCATGATAGCTGGTGTAAGAGCTGCTGGTGGTGACAAGGAGAAGAACATCTGCTCTGTTTTTTGGAATTGACTGCTGAGCAGAACAGGAAGCTATTTATGACCTTATATTTTCTATTATCTTTGGGCATAACATTGTGATTTTCTGCTTGGTTTCTGAGGAGAGGTATGAACTGTGTTTGGGATCAGTACCAATCACTGCAGGAGTGTCAGATGCTACCCTGACCTTCCACCCAGGGGACTGGTATCACGGCCTCCCATATAGGAAGTCTTCCCTCATTACAGAAATAAAGGAAAGATTCCCTGAGATAAAACCCACTTACAAATTACAGATACCTCTTGCCAAAACAGAGACAATTTATTAGTGGAAAAGACCCAGGAAGCTTCCTTGGTCTATTTGCCTGCCAATGCCTTGTTATTTCTTACATCCTCAAAGGCTTCATTATGTTCAATCCATTCTGGTAGGCTTTAGCTGCAGTCTGGCCTCTTATTTAGAGGATTATTTTCTTGGTATTAAATGTTCACTTAACTTCTGTTTGTAGTACAAATCATCCTGCTCCCTTCAATTCAGGTCACTCAACAAAAGAAGTACTCTGTATGTAATTATAAAAACATTTTTATTCTATTTCTGAATATATGTAAGTTTCAGATGAATGGTAAGAATTTGTGTTGAATACATTTGTGAAAAGCTAACCTTTAAGGTTATTTAAGCCCTAATGTTTACCATCATAAAATAAGAATTTCATGCCTCGAAATATGGAGTGTTAGAAATTGCCTTGACATATAGTACTGGAAATATCTTAGGCTGAAAATGAGTAATTTTAATCTTCATGGAGCCAAACATTCAAAAAAAAAAAAAAAATCAGTGGCTATCTGCAGTTGCCATATTGCATTAATGTGGATGCTACCAATATTTCTTAACCTAAGTACAAAGAAATTGATGAGTACAATCTTCTTTAGCTTAAACACGTACTGACAGAGCTGCCACTGAAGTTACTGCAGTCTACAGATGTCATGTAGTGACTGAAAATGGCTGTTTGGATGAGTAACATGACTACACTCAGGAAAACCCAGTTTTTAATGGCTGAAAAACATAACAGAAAGCAGCTTACAAATGACACCTGTAAACATTGATTCTTGAGGTGGTTTTGGTATTTGAAGTTTGGATATTTTACTTTTATTTTAGCTCTGGACAATAGCTCTGGAAACTCTGTTCCCTCTAAATCCAGAAGGAACCTTTTCCAACAGCAGGTTATAACTTCAGCCTTACCTGTTCTGAAACATGAGTGGAGGTAACTCTGCTTGGTCTCTGTTCCGTCTTTTGATAGAGCCATATTATTAGTATGCTTTGTATTATTCCTCATTACCTTTCCTTGGGATATCCATCCTGGATAACTAATTAAAATGAGGATTTATCTCTGCTAACCTCTATGAATCAAAATGTTAGACAGTTTCATAGTTATTCCTAAAGGATAAGTCTTTTCATCCGTGCCTTCTGGAGCTTCGTGTCTTTCTCCATTATAGCAGAAGCTCATGTACTTCGATTTAACCCCTAACTGCAGCATTTAAAATATAAGGGAGAGATAAACATTTAAAATAAAAGGAGAGATAAATCTCTCCTTTAATGACTTAAATTTGGTATCATTATAATGTTAAAGTCTGAAGACCTACCTTGACATTTAAAGAATATAAAATACCACCCCTACACAAATAGAGTGCAAAAGTTTTTGAACAGTTGAAACATCCAAAAGATTTAATCACTACTTGAAATTAACAGTTAACAGCAAAAAGTGTTTACTGATGTACAACCTGTTTTTCTCTGGAAAGATCTAACAGCAGTACCTATTTTTAACGGTTCTAGAACATTATTTTTCTAAGGTGTTTTTTTGAGTTCTTAGATTAAATACTGAATTCAAGTAAATGCAATCAAGAAGCAAAGCAAAATATTAAAATGTGGTGAAAAGTGACATGAGCTGAATTTTCTTAAGACGCTGAGTTTGCAAGTCTTGAGAGCGAACAACTGTTTTCTACAGTACTACAATTTTCCGTTTAAGTGCTTAAAATGTAAAAATCTAAAAATATTTTGTATCATACAGAGAATTCATTGTTTTGATGTATCCCTGTAATCAGTCATCCTCCCCAAAGTATTTAAATAATAAGACTATAATTAACCTGCATTTACACAGGTTTTTTTAGTATAAGGAAATCTGTACGAAGTGCTCCCATTTTACAGAAAGGAAAACAAAGACAGAGGTTCAGTGGCTTGATCGTGATTCTGGTATTTCTGAGCCAAGAAGGTCTCTAGAGTTTGTGACCAGAGCACTGGACATCTTTCACAGATGATCCTCTCTCCCCTATGAGAAGATGTTTTCCTGGAATCAGTCCCAGGAAGACATATTGGAGGAGCAGGTGGGGATTTACTGAAAAGAAGACACGGCTATTTGAACACTATTGTAGTCGTTAACAATGCAGCCATTAAGCTGAACATACACAGAAAGTAAACATTTACGCGACTGGTGATCTAGCTGGAAAAAGTGGAAAATGGGACAAAAATGTCTGTGTTTTAATTTTGTTTCAGTTAGGTGTCTGACTCGGTTATGCTGTTTCTGTGCTGTCATCTTTCTATAGAGCTGTAGGCTTCAGAAATGCTAGACCAAATTGAGAAAGGTAAAAGTAAAAAAAAGTCAGTTGAGAAAAGGCAGGCCAAGAAAAAACAGCCAGCTGTAGTCGATACTGTTCAGTGTGAAAAATGTGATGTTAATTCTCTCTATTTTTTTTTTCCTGTAGCAGATCATTACAGAGCTTTATAGTCTTTCCAGATCAGTACAAAAGACATTCTATGTCTTGATGTGTCTCTATGAATTTGAAAGATGTGACCTCCATAGGAGATACTACTGTTGGTTTTACATCATTAATGTTTCCCTTCGTTTCTTTCTGCAGAATACCTGCACTGTCTTTTAAAGTGGGAATTGCCTGGGGTGACAAATTGAATCTTGAATCTTTGCACCTGACACCATGCAAGCCTATAAATTAGTTATGGGCTGGGAAGATAGAATCCTAAATGTTTCTATTTCTCATAGAGAAAATGACCCTTGGGGTCACTAACCAAAGAATGAAAAACCTGGACTTGTTAACAAGAAAACAATTAATTATTTACACACATGTGGGTATTTGCCATTAGCATCTTTAGAATTAGAAGTCCTTGTTCTGCTAGATTTACCTCTGCCCTCGAGACCCTAGTTGTTAAGAACTGGGTTCAGTCTGGAAATACGTACAACAGTAACTATGAGTTAAAGCAGGGCTATATGTGTCCATCGCTTTTGGTCTTTCAAAGGAACCAAAGATTAAGCTATTTTATTTCACAGCTGCCATAGTGTAGAATCACCAGTAGTAACTGTACCATCACCCACATGGTGGTTTATTATTCCAGCACGTTCATGGCCAGGATGAAGGAAATAAATTATTGAGTGCCGAGGGTGATTGCATTTATTTATGTATGTATGTATGTCATTGTTAGAGCAAACAGTAGAGGAAAATCTTGCATCCTAATATGACTCCCATGGGGCAATCTTAATGCCATTCAACCAGGTGGAGCTTCTATGTGTTTTTTTTCCATTCACCGCCATTCAGCTATCCATCATAATGCCCTGAGCACTTTTCATCCATGAAATCTCCTTGCTATAGCAATATATAGGCTTTGTAAATGAAGTCTGGCACCCCTAAGGGGAAAAATGTAGACTTCTAGGAATTCTCATATATTTAATCTGTTTTAAGGCCTGAAAAGTATATTTCTGTAATAAAATATTTTAAGACCTTTTTGTCCTGGGAAATTTCTTTTCCATGGCAGGTGACCTTTACAGGTCCTCTCTGGCTACATAACTGCTACGGATATGAACATTTAAGGGTTTCAAATGGATACAGTATGATGCAAGTATTTTTTAAACATTACTCCAAGGCTAAAGCACTTTCCCCCTCCCCCAGTATTTGAGCAGTTGAAAGCATCAAGGCCCACGTTATCTCCGCAGATACATGCAGAAAGCTCCCAATGGCTACAGCCAAACCTGCATGTGTCATCCAAGGGCAGTACTTTGGCTCTGAAAGTTAACTAGGATATGAGAGAATAGACCTGGGGTTTGTATAGCCCTTTTCATACTTGTTATGGCTCGAAGCATATTACAAGGAAATAAATGAGATACTATTAGCACAGGGAGCATGTGGGAAGGCTGAGAAGACATTAGGTGCTTAGTAGGAGATCACACAGTGTTTCGAAAAGCAGAGCTTGATTTATTAAGAAAACTAATAGTGGCCAGAAATATTGATGTTGTTTTTTCCTTTCTTCTCCTCCTCCCTCTGTCTCTTACACCCACAAAAGATGCCATTGAATGTTTAACTTTAGAGTTTTTAACCCACTATCTTAAAACTATCGACTTTTTCTTTTCCCTTGGCCTTTTCTTCTGAGTATCCAGCAAGACCTGGGTGTTAGGTCTGAAAAACAAAATGCCATCTCAACCTCAGCCATACAGTGTCAAATGCTTTACTCTAGTCCTGCTGACATCACATGCGTAGCTATGTAATAGGATATGTGCAGTTGTTTGGAGAAGATGCTCCTAAGCAGCTAAGCAAGGTAGGCAGCGTTTTCCAGTAGCTTCTTTAGGGCAACCTGCGCTGCTAGAGCAGAGACAATCTGAGCTGGCTCTGTCTCTGCTCAGTCAGGACTTGGGGGTACGCGGTGGTTGTGGTTTGGGCACCTGAGCTGACAAATCATGTGGGAGCTTAAATTCAGAAGCAATATTGTCTCATTTAGCTTGAGCAAAGCACGGGCTAGTGAGTGTTTCCAAGACACTGGACTGCTCCTATGTAGCTTCTTGACATGACCTGGGTAAATCTTCACTATGCTACCCTAATTCAAGCCTCTGGTATCTTAGATAGCAAGCTATGTGTACCAAGCTCCATGGTGCAATGAAGACCTGCCATGCAGACCGCAGTCATACGGGAAATGCTGAGACAGCAGATTCCTCTACAAAGCTCATTGCAAGATTTGGGGTAGCTGGGATGACGCAAAGGTTGATAAGCCACCTGAGACCAAATACTGTTAAGTTTCAAAAGGGAGTCAGTCCCAGATGCAATGTATTTAGCCTAGTGTTCCCAACACCACCAACTGAACAATTTTTAGAATTTGTGGCTTGTCATTATCTGTTTCAGATGCAATGTGAGAGTTGCATGTGCCTGTGATTTCCCCTCTAAATCCCTCTGTGAGTAAGCACTCTTGTGGTGACTGCATAGCTCTCACTCCTTGGAACAGCCTGAATCCATATTACTAACATCAGGGTTAGATTTATCTGATGATATTTCCTTAATTGTTTAATTTGTTAAAACATTTAATAGAGCATTTCTGGAATAATGTACTCAATATTTTCACCATAAAAATGAGCAGCAACATGTGTATCCGCCTGCTACTGTGTTTGAAGTCATAGGATCTGGTCTTGGGCAGTGCCAGGAACTTGCTGCTTTTGTAGTTTGGGTGGAATAATTTGGATGCAATCACAGATTTTCTTGCTGATTATTCTCTGCCTTACAGTAAGCAGGATTATGGGAGGTGCCCTTCAGTAATGACTGTAATAATAGGATATTATATACCTACAAGCATCCATACACACATGCATGTGCTACATTTACACTTTTTATATCTGTTTTTTTAGCAGCTCTACAGTAATTTCTTAGTTGAATTGCCTCCCTTTGTTTTTTATATAGATATATATCTGTTAAGATAGCCTTCTGCTATTCCCTTTATTCTGTGGAGGTGAGGGCTATCACTGCTGGTGCAGGACCCAAGGTCTTTAACCATGTAGTGACTGGGACCCATTTTGCCTCCTTAACCCGTATAAAGCTCCCTATTAATCTGTAGCTTTGCATTTTGGTGTTGCACTGGAAGCTGAAGAAGAAATAATATGAAGTATGATAAGAAGCCCAAAAGCTTCTAAACTGTAGAGTTTAGCTAGAACTAAGGGAACATTTCCCTCCCTTTTCAGATCATGGCAGCAGAGTCACAGGCAAAAGTCATCTCATGAAGAACAAAGTGGAGCAGGGTCAGGGTGCTTATCCGCGTGGAAGCATTGGGAGAAAAAGAAAAGCTGGAAAGGAAAGCCAAGGCAAGACCTCTGGGAAAAGGCACTTGTGGCTGCTCCAGCTGCTGAGGGAAGGAAGGGCCATGAAGGGCTGAGATGCGGGAGCCTGCTGGCAAGGAGTAGCCTCCCTGGGGCGCAGCCGCCCCTCTCTCGTCTCCTGAGGGGCACCCACCAGCGCCCACCACCTCTTGGCAAAGCAGGCAGCAAGGCTGCTGCCGCTTTCCTGCCCCCAGCAGCCGACTGCTTCCCCTACCCACACCTAGAGCTGGCTGGCATGGCTCGTATGGTCTGTGCAATACTGGTGAAAAAGGGAAAAATACTGTATACACATGTACAGTTACACAGAAGCATCTGCCAGTGCCTGGCTGCAGGGGAAGTCAGGAGGGCAGGTAATGAATGTCTTAATCAAAATGCTGGTGAAGTTGACTGTACAATTCACATTTTTTCAAAAAGGTAATGTAGAAGTGAGCAATGTGGTTAGTGCCTTATTGATGCCTGCCCTTCCAAACAGCAAACAGGTGTGGGAAACGGGCTGGTTTGTGGGTTGTCTTCAGAAACAAAGATTTCTCTAGTCCCTTCCACTTAAAGAGATTGCAAAGCCTGAGCTAAAGCTGATGAATGACATAGAATCAGAAGGCTGTTTAAAGCAACAGGTATTTAACCTGCAAGTCAGTGTGTTTTACACAACCCCCTCTGCATCTGCTCTGCAGCAGCAGATCTAGCTGTAGCAGGACACATTGTCCCCTGCAGGAACTCCCTGCCTAGGCTGCCATGAGCATGAGGGGAGGTCTTTTCTTACCTGCAGAGGATGGCCAGCTTTGAAAAAGCATTAACCTCCTACCAGGCTCCACCTCTTTCACAATCATAATATTGTAGCTTTAAAATCATAACATGTTAAAGACAATTCTGCATTCCTTTTCTCTAGCCTCTGGCTTTGAAATCATGGGGTTATATTCAGGTCAGACTGTCAGCTCTCTCTCTGCAACAGTCTAAAGCCTAAATCCCTTTTAAAAAAGAAAATAAATCTTCAGTTCTCACATAATGACTTGGTATCTGGAGCTGAGGCTTCACAAAAAAGATCAAATAGCCTGAGCATTGTGACAGAACTGTAAGAAATGGCAGCTCCTCATTATCCCATAGAGTAACGTCTCAGTTATGGTATTAAAATGGACCAAAAGGACCCCTTCTGTCTTTGAATGTTCCCTGAGATAGATAACCAAGGATATAGTCCCTGTGACAGGAGCTGGTACCGCTTCCATGCTGTGTCGGCGATTGTCACTCGTGCTCCTGAGTCTTATATTATTGTAGCTGCTCACTCAAGTGTTACATGGACTTAAATTGCATGGTTGTGGCATGCAAAGTGGTAACGAGATGTGGGATGCTGTGCAAAAATTAATGACTCGTGGGCACAGATGGGGCCAAAAGTGGTTATGAGCAGCTGCTTGACATTAAACCCCGAGAAGGTTTGAGAAGAGCAGGGGTGGAGGGACTATATAGAGAACAGCTCATTCTCCTTTGGCGACCTTTCCTTGAAAAGAGAGCAGGATCCTTGTCCCATTTGGACCCGACCATGAGCTCATCTCAGCCTGCACACTCTTCCCCAACAGCTGCAGCTGTCTTAACAGCAGCCTCTGTGCCTGTGCTAATGGGATAAAAGCATTTCCATGTGCTCTTTTCATTCAGAGAGCGTATATGCCTTCCCACAGCCTCCAGTGTATCCTCATTCCCTTGAAATGGATTCAAATACTAGAGCCTGTTAAGTTTAATTATTGCTAAAAGTCTGGGAGGAAACAAAATCTTATGGCCACTTTAAGCTGTTCAAAACAGGTATATATAAATGACAAATGCGCAATCACTTATGGGAAATTCAGAAGCCAGAATAAAGCGGTAACATGCACCAAAGAGAGTGATCATAAAACTTACACGGTCTTCTCAGCCATGTGTGTAGGGTTTTCCAGTTCCTGGCCTGGTGAATATCGTTCCTTAGTGAGGGCTCCTCACGGTCAGAACCTGCACAGGACAAACTCGCAGCCACAAGGCACAGTGTGGTGACATGCCAGAGGTACCACCTGCCTTTCCAGGCTTTCATAAACAAGCCCACAAACAAGCAGATTGCTACTGGGACAACTTTGTGCTTTATCCTGAAAATTGTTAAATCCCCATAATTTCAAATGAAGTCAAGGGGAAGAGCTTGCCTTAACCTTTAACCAACCACATGCAAAACAAAATTTTTTTTGGAGAGATTTTTTTGCTTCTGAGAGTACAGAATGAGGCACAGGTGCGAAAATTTTCCCCATTTTATATATATATACACACGTGTATATTATACCCCTGCTATCCCACTGCTATGCTTCTCCCAGCACAGGGATTTCTGATTTTGGGGAAATCCTGCATTATGCATGGACACTGGATCCGCCAGTGGACATCTAGTCTTTGATTTGGATGGAGCTTTGTACATATATATATATATATACACACACAGTTAACAAGGCTGTGTCTACTCTTCCTGTCTCCCCCTCCTTTTTCTAATACAAATACTACTGCTTTCATTAAGTTATGCTGTAGCAAAACAGCACCCTAACAAGAAGTAAATCCTTCAGGCTACATTGAGGGGCTGTGTGAAGAAAACAGTACAGTGGGCAGCTGTTGTTACGGAGGGGCTGAAAAAGAAGTGTATTTCCTTCTTCTGTTGTGGGGCTGACTTCAAATTAAAGTTCACAGGAAATCTCAGTTTACAATTTAGCATCATTCTCCCTTCTCCCATTAGAGTATCCATGATGACATCTGGCAGCCTCAGCAGCAGCAGACAAGCTCCACTGTCCTTTTTTTTTTTTTTAAGTATTTACATGTTTGTTGAGAAGCAACCACCCCATCAAAATAGAAACAGTGGCTTACTTTCAGTTTTGCACATGCACTACATGCTTCTTAACACTGTCTTTTGTATTAATGAAGTATTTCAGTTTTCTTCTGATGCATAATCACATTACTCTTTCTTCTTGTATAAAATTTTCCTGTAAATGTTTAAAGCCTGATGTTTCTGCTGGAAAGGCCTCCTGTCTTTCTGTTTCTAAAGACCTTTTCTTTTGATCTATAACTTCATACCACACAGGAAAAAAGCCATTACTAACAGATTGGGGAGATACTATAAAATGTTTCTTGGAAGGGGATGTAAAAATACATATATCATGTTTTCTGAAGGATGCTGCACCTAGTATTGTGGTTGGAAGAGCTGAATCACTGTTTTTTCACGTGGAGGTGGGACTGTTCGCTAATGCCTGTTGACAATGTGTGTTGGTGAGGGTTGTCCTCTAGGTAGAGCTCTAGCAAATGCTGATGAAGTCCAGACTCTAATCACACATCTTCCAGAAACATTACCATTTGCTAAATAAACATATTTTCCTCTTCGCTGTTGCATGTAATGGATGTTTTTTAACATTGCTTGCCAGGCTTTCTACAAAGCATAACAGATGGCCACTGCTTCTAATGAAATAATTATATTACCTAACCCTTTCCTTGGGAAAGAAAAGGTTTGGGCTTGATTTTTCACTGTCTTACCTCTTGATTTCTCTGAAGTGTCTTGCGTCTGTCACTAGTATTTTCTATTAATGACCCTGATGACAAAGATAAGAAGAAAAATTTTGTTTGAAAAATCTATTGCTTGTTTTAAATGAAAGAATGGCTACTTCCCTTGGTATTGCTTTTTGGTTTGGTTACCCTCTCGGTTCGTAAAATGTAAAGGGGAAAGCTGAATCCAAAAGTCTATGAAGAAGCATCGAGCTGTTGAGAGCCAACTATGGGAGTGATGTGGTAGATCTATACTGCCCTCAGAGACAGACCTTGGGAGTGCTCAGAAACACCCTCTTCTCCTTGATCTGTACCCATAATCTATTGACATAATTGCTTAAAGGATTTCATGTTGATACCCTCCAGGTGTCTTGTTTGTGTGTTTTTGCTGACATGCTAAGCCAGGTGGCTGAGTATTACTGAGGTACTAAACTGGCTTATGCATGCAAGGAGCCATATGCGGTGGAAACTGGCCTCTAAAATAGCTTGGGTTCAAGCTCCCAGGTCCAGAATTTGTACAGACAGAAATGCAGCCTTGAGAACTACCCGCTGGCGAGGTTAGTCTGCTTTTGGAAGCACATGTTTGTCCTGCTGAGAACCTGAGTGCCCTATCAAAACGGATGCGCTGGGAGCGTTCAGGGGTGTACTGGCAAGATGTGGTCTTTCTGCAGCACGCTCCCGCCTGTGCATGTGAATGGTAGAGTGAGAACAGAGACTCCTCAGACACAGAATACACTTGATTCCTAAACATTTCAAGAAACTATTTGGCCTTTGACATTGATGACAGACCATAGATTGGTAATAATAGCATGCCTGAACTTTTGTTAGAAAAATAAGCATATCCCTCAGTAATTCCCACACTCCTAAGTTAAATCACCACAATATCGTATTAATGCCAGGGCTGATGAAATACAGAGAAATAGTAAAACTTCAGCTGAATAAAACTTGTTCTCCTTTGAGGGGTCTTTTTTATGAGACTGAAAAGAAGAACAATAAGATGTCAGCTAGTCATTTGTCAGCACCACTGCTCTTGAACGTAGATAGGGGTGACAGGATGTTCTTGCTGTCCCACCCTCTTCACAAGTGTCGAGGTCTTGCACAAAGCTGCTGGTGTTCTGCTGAATTATTATGGCAAATACAGTTTCACTAACTACCTTTAAAATAAAGGAAGCATGAGTAAGAGGGAGAATTCACTCAGTTAAGATAGAGGAATTCCTGGAAGGAAATACTATGAATAGACGAGCTTGGAGAGGAAGCTCAGACTGAAGGTTAGGTTGTATTACTTCTGTTTGGTTTTTCTACGATGAATAAAATCTATCTCCAAGAGGAGTTCAACCTTGGTTATTAATTCTAGGTCTGCATGTGTTCTGAGCACAGAGGCAAGGACTCAGCCTGTTCACACCCACAAATAGTATGAAACTGATTATTCACAAAGGGGGAACTAGTGGGATTTATGCCAAAATTCCCCTAGTATTTACTATTCATGCATCTATGAAGAAAGGACTAACAGAAATCTGTGAGTGCAGAGAAGGGTAAAAGTTCGTTTCATTCTGAGGAGACCTGATTTTTGTGTGAATCTTGGAGGATACAGTAATGAACAGAATAATATTGTTTCCACAGAGTCATAATATATTAAGGTAGCTTCCCTGGTATTGGACTAATTTCTCACCTGCCTGGAAATGACATTCAAAACAAAAATTGTTTGTTTGATACAAAAATTCAGGTACCTTTTCTGAAGGGAAACAAAAAGTATGTTTTAAATCAGGAAAGACAGAAGGAATATGAAAATGAGCAAGATGGATTGATATTCACATACTTGAAGTGGAATGGTTTGAGTTATCCCAAGGTTTACTCGCTGGTGTTTTTATCCCCTTTATGCTGACTATCAGGATATCCTGTTGCTATAGGCTAATGTGGAATGCACTCTGCTTTAATGGTCAGAGTTTAGTGGTTTCATCGTATTTTCACAAGCAGAAAGCTGGTCCTTAACAAAAATCTTTTTGTCCCAAGGGCCTAGGCATATCCTGGGAAAAAACTGTGTCACAAATTTCAAGTATGTAGACTCTCGAGGGCTTTTAAGACTGTAACTACAGAGAAATTAAAGCATAGAGACTTCACAGTGATAGTTGTGCTGGGGCATAAAGTGTAATATAGCATACTCCTGGTATGCACCGATAGTGCACTTCCTTTACAATCATTCAAACTAGGAGAAAACTAGCTGCCATTTGGAACCTGCGCTGCCTTCTTTTTGCACGCAGACATCAGCTTTATGCGTTAGAAAGGTTGAGAAGCAGAGTTCATGTCACATCTCTGGAACAAGAGGAAGGTATCTTACAATGACATTATCAACAAGAATCAATAGAACTGCCTGACGTATATGTTTTTTGAGATTTATTTTAGCCTTGCTAAATTTGGATCTGAAGCTCAGCTGAGAAGCAACTGCAAGCGCGGAACGTTAAGCTTTTCCCTGCAAATACACAGTTTTTGCAGTTCCTACACAGAAACCGGTGTCACGGCTGCCTCGAAGGGAGCCCGCCGAGTGCTCCCGTTTCCTTCTGAGCCACTCGGCATCGCGGCTTGCGAGGTGGCCTCAGCTACGCGGGCGGGGAGCGGGGCGGAGGGGAGCGGAGGGGAGCGGGGCGGCGGCGGCCGGCAGGGGCTGCTGTGGGCCCGGCGACGGGGTTGGCTGGGCTCGCTCGTCCTCCGGCCCGGGCTTCCCTGCCAGCCTCTGCTCCCCGGTTTGCTCTGTCTGCTGCCAATTAAACGGAATGTAATTTAATTACATCAATAAATAACCATTGAAAAGGCAATCCCAAACCAGCTCCTTGCTACCGCAGACTTTTTTTCCTCCCTCCTTAGTTGTGCGTGAGAGAAGACGGGGGGTGGGGGCGGTGGGTGTTTTCCTGAGCAGTGTCTCTTTCTGATAGCTTTTTCAATTTTTGTGTATTCACGTGTTTGTTATTCTATTTTAACATAGATGTGCCTGTTTGCATGGAAAACTTACAGTTCCTTCTTTTCCCCCTTCTCTGTCTCATCATTTATCACCCCGTCCACTTTTTTGTGCTCACTCTTATAGTCATCCCTTATTCCCTAAGTGCCATAAGTACCTAAATACTGAAACCAGTGACAGAATCATTATGATAGATGATAGCCATCTTGGTAAACAGAGGGTTAGCTGTAGGTTTGGGAAGAGATTTCCCTAAAGTTGCTAAGCCTTCTGGCGGCTGACTTCCCCATCACCTTCAAACTTCGCGAGTCAGGTTGCTGCGTGCTGAGGAACGAGGAGGCAACAAAAGACATTCTTCCACTTCAGAAAGGAACCCAAATAGAGAGTGAGTACGGATGGGTTATTTTGTGGTTAACAAAAGTGGCGACTGTAGAACAAACATGACAATTTTGCCTCTGCTAACTACAGCACAAAGATGCCTCTTGCTGAACGCTTATTATTGTATTTGCAGATCGACTTCATATGTACCACATGTGCTTATTCTTGTTGTGTTGTGATTTCAAGCTTTTATGAAGTGATAAGCCACATATTAATAGTTTTAACAGAAGGTGCTCTAGTTGTTAACATGGTAACACCTTGCAAGAACAATATGTTATGTCCATTTTCGGCTCTAGAAATATGCAACATTCTGTGCTTCAAAATACATAAGGTAAGTGCCTAGTTAGTACTTAGATCTGCTCAATATATTATCTTCCACAAATTCCTACGCTGTTGCTCAGTCCTGCTATAAAAATCTGCTGCCTCATATTAATTCATTTCCCAGGAATCTCTTTGGGTACAAGCTGTGAAAGCGGATCTGGAAGTTGCAAGCACATTTGCTCTTGCTTAATCTTACTCAAAACTGAACTGATTACTAACACTAGTATAGTAACAGGTGTTCAAATGCATCCAAGTAAGTTATTACCCTGGCTTGGAGGAATCTTTTTTTTTTTCCTCCTGATCACAATCAGGAAGGAGGAAATCCTAGTCATGTTCAGCTCAGTAAAAATTGTGCCGGAACTACTGTAAATGGGTTTCATAGTAGCAGGATTCCATGACTGCAGTCAATGTCAATGAAAATTTTCAAAATAAGGTATGAAGTATATGATGGTCACAGTGGCCCAAAGAAAGCCCAACAGTGGTGTTTTGATTATAATAAAAATTAGGGAGCTTTATATTTGCTTACATTCCAGATATCTTAATAACAAGGCAAAATTAAAAGAAGTTAGCATGTTAAAACTTTCCTTTAGTTGCATCACAAAGGGGACAGACAAGGATAAAAATACCAAATTTGATGTCTTTACAGAAACTCCTTTCAACCTGCCCTTCTGCGTAGGCAGTGCACGAAAGCATTTGCCCATGAGTAATATCTTATTAAACTGTCATGGTTTGATGTGACACATTTTTCTCCCAGTTTGCATACCTGATAATCAACTTCCTAAATATCACCTTGAGGTCCACTGGCAAAAAGGCAACCCAATTGAAAGAAACGTTGGATCAAATGTTGGTGATGGGACAATCTCAGGGCTGTGTCCGGATGTGAGACAAAGGGTTCAGGCCATTAAAAGCTATATGGCCTATTGCCATGCTAATGTTGAGTTCTTTGTGTAGTGCGGGCTTGTTGCCTCATAAACATGTTTCCATGACTCATTAAATCCTCTGAAATAAAAGCTCTTACAATCCTCGTACAGTGGAGCAGTCATTTTTCCATTTAATTACAAACAGGCTAGATAATGAGCTACCTAACTTGTCCCCTTTTCTGAAGGAGGAGAATGGTTAGTGACCTCTCCTTTCTCTAAAGAGTACCAAAATCCACTTTATTTGAAAGATGAAGGAGCGGAAAGTCCTTGACAAAATGAAAGGGGTGCGTAAGCAAATGCCAGCTGAGTGACTAATATTTTACATAACAAGTAAGAATATATATTTTGTGAACCTATTTAGTATTCTCCTTAATAGAATATAGTAACCATAGCAACTCCTTATCACCTGTTTGAGATGCTGCAACATCTTAATGAAATGTGCACCAAATGACCTGCTAATATTTGTAAAATGCTGATCATATTATCTCTTGGAGAGAACTACACTGAAAGATAAATGTGTAAAAATTCTTGAGATTCACGGCTCCTCTGTCTACTATCTGCTTTCTCCTTGCCCTTCTACTTTGCTTATATATATAAGTTTTACTTGTTAAAAGTGAAAGATTAACGGGTTCAAGGAGTCACTAGAGGGAGCAGGGTGGTGGACACACATCACTCTTCACCCACAGCATGCTCAGAATAACCGCCCTCAGTTAAGTGCTCTGAAGGCTTTAGTGGTTTGTGGTGGCCAAACAGAGGCAACATAAAGGGAAAGGTTTCCCAAACGGGTTGAACATAGGAACTCACAGGAAGGCACCCAAAATAATGAGGTAAGTGCCGATCCCACCCTTGAAGCAGTTATCAATTTAAAAAGACAATTGTGCCATTTACTTTATTTGCAGGCTCCTGAATCACGTAAAGCTGTAACAATAATGATCTTTCTGGCTGCAGTGACAGCTTCTGCCATTTTAGACTTTGCATTTCAGGTGTTCTCCCTTCCTTTTCAGCTTCCAAGCTGCCAGTGGTCAGAGCTTTATGCTTCTGAAGTCTAAAATGTGGGTATGGCAGGTGAATTTTTCTGCTGTGTTATTTCTGTGCCCCGCAGCCCTAAAGCTAAGGACACTGGCATGGCCCCTGCGGAAGCGTCATCACCTTTTCCCAAAGAACGCTATGCTTTGTCCTTTTTTTTGTGGTGGATTTTATTTTCCCAGTCTATAAACTACTTAGAGAGGCAGATGCTTATCAGTTATCTGCAGATCCCAGTGACTTCAGAGTTCCTTTGATAAAAGTTATATGGAAACTGTGTTTGAATTACGGAAGTCTTTTGTTTTGACTCCTCAGTATGATGATTCTTTGCCTCTCACTTCAGTGTGAAGTGCAGTATACTGTGTATATATGCTTCCACTCCCGGGTACGCACGTAGGAGGAGGGTAGCCAAATCAAGTGTTACCAAGTGATTTGGTAATCGAGCATCATGGCTGCACAATTCAGCCGAGTCCTCTGTACGTGCTGAGGCATCTTCATGTCTAATTTTGGTCTGCAGCAGCATGTAGTAGCAAGTCTTTCACTCTTAATTGCAGGTGGTAGATGGGACACTGAGAGCACTGAAAGCGTGGATGGCTGGAGCTGACAGGGTTATCAGGACATCGCTCCCTACTCCCACTGACATAAAGGACCTTCTTGGTGCCCAAGAGGTGTGAAAAGGGCTTTTATGAAATGAGAGTCAGGACCTTCACATATCATTGCAGTTTCATATTGTATTACAGCAAAATACAAGCTAAGGAAGATGTTGGAACAAGAGGGAGAGAGAGTATGAGCGTATGTGACAATGCATGGCCCTAGGGATCAAAAGATACATGAAATAGCTTAGAAGGCGTGCATTAACCTTCACCGTTGGGGTAATCTGCAGTAGCAGCTACTTCTCTACTTTTATTTTCCTGCTGTTGGTGCAAAATGATGCGTGTGTGTTGCGGGCAAGGGTAAGAATGGTTGGTGGTCTCCCTGTAAAAAAACACCTGTACTCATGAATATCTGCAATATCCATGAATTTCAGCGATGAAGTGACAAATGCGGACTAATAATAAACTGGAAGTAAGAGATGCAAAAATGAAACTGTAGTGGTGAGCATTTTATTTCTGTGCTGGCCTTCATATTCCACAAGTATTACCTGAATCAGCTTTTCTGAGTTACTGGATCTTCATGAAAAAGTTTAACACCAACTATGTACGTATAGTTTTCATGGACCAGTCTGTTTTTTTATTTTAGTATTTTTTATAAGTGTACTTCATAAATGAGAATCAAAGGATTGGATTATAAAACTGGTTTGCCTGGAACTTAGAGAAGCACATTATCTTTGCAGTCATTGTCTTTTATTGCCAGTGCCGTTTAACAAAAAGGGAGGCCTGAAGAGGGGAGACATCTGGAAATGTGAGCTAAATAAAGTAAAAATTCTTTTGGAAACTGGTAAACCTATGCTATATATGTCTGTAATTAAAAGGAACAAGGTACAGTGGCTCATAAAAGTACCATCTGAAAACAGTTTAAAGGTTAAAAAAGGCCTACTTGGCAAGAAAGAAGGGTGAGACCTGACCAGACCAGTCCTCCCAGGGCAGTCCTCCCAATGGGCCTATTTATAAGCGTCGTGTTTCAAACCCCTCCTTAGCTGCTGTACACATAAATAATTTTAAGCAATGCTCCTGGTGAGAAAAAGCATTAATGCGGTAGGGAAGGCCCTCTGAAACTGTCTCTTCTTTTACTGCTGTGACTAATGCTTTGTGATATCTGCCCACATCCTTGAATTACTTAATTTAAAATTCTCTGATAAGAAGGTTCTTTTGATTTTCTTCCAAATTCTTTGCCTGTTTTTCTCATTTGAAATTAGAAGAACGTGATTTTTTTTTTTTTTTTTATTTCCCACATAAATATATTACATATTCAGTACTAAGCGCCTTGCTAAAGCAGTGGGAAGGGATAGTAACTTGGTATTTCATAGGTAATCTGACCTTGACAGTAACCCCTGTGAACTCCAGTAGTTTATGAGTCAAATCGTGCATCACATATGTTAGCACATTCTCAGTTGTATAAAGGGGTTTTCCTGGGCAGAGTCTAAGGACTTCAGGTTTGGGTTTAGGCTGTTTGTTGTCATTCCCCAGCCCACCCCCCGCAGACCTCATCTCACCACAAACAATGCAATCCATTGGTATCCTGGCTAGGGAAATATTTTGCTCAGTTGTAGGGAAGACAACCTTAAGACTTCTTTCTTTTTAACGGAAAAAGTCCACGAATATCTATTTATTTTTACTTGAAGAATTTGAATATATTTCTCTTACACATTCATGTGCACACACACACACAATTTTCTAGAAAGAATTTCAGTGTTGTCTGATTAATACCATCTTTCCCACTCTGGCTACTAATATTTAGCCCAGAAATTTGCAGTGGCGTCTACAAAGTTTAGTCTTTTTGTGTCTTTCATTCCTGCTTATGAAAGAGTCTGTGCTGCCCTGATTACTACAATGTGTAAAGATGTTTTACTTTTTATAGATTTACTCTCTCCTTTATTATCCTCAGGAAAATAAAGGCAGCTTCAATATGTAGCTTGAGAATTAAAACAGGGGAGATGGACACACAAGCAGTTTACAGGTCGCAATTTGTATTCCTATTGTTTAAGACCCAATCCTGAGTCACGTCACTTCACAAGGTTTCCATGTGACCCTGTTGCTGTGTAGCTGACAGACAGGTAGCTTTTACACCTCCTGTCCCACGAGGTTGCCTGTTTCACAGAAGCCCTTTTTCCATGTGGCAGGCAGCTGGCATGGGTAGCTGGGGCACTGGAGAGAAGAGATAAATGAGAATTCCCTATGGGAATATTCTTGGGGAGGTTCAGCTGCTAAAAGTAATTTTCTCATGAAATTAGGTTGCATGAGAAAATGCAGATTGTTGACAAATTTTTCTGCCTAGAAAAATGAAACAAAAGATTTTAGTCTGACTTGAACTTGAGACAACTTCAGCTCTGTTGATCTGAGCTGAAACATCTGATCTCAAGTCCATGAAATACTGGTTGGTTGTCCCTCCAGTGGCAGTTTGCTTCATAGGATTTGTGGAGAGATGCGTGAGCTCCTTTTTTAGCTCAGTGTGACCAAAGCTCTGTAGTGTCATTCCAGGGAAACACAGCTGAACTTTGAAATATCAAATGTTTTCTGAGAGCAAGGAACGTGGAGAAGAAAAAAATGGTGCAGATATATTCCAGTTTTTCAGGTTAATGCCTTGTCTCAGCTGAGGGGTTGAAAAAATATTAAAATGCCAGCATTTCTTGTCTCTTGGAAAGTTTTGCAACACAGAGTAGATCTCTCCATAATTCTCCCTGGACACGGCATAGTCCCAACAGTGCTTAGAGTTTCTTACTCCTGGCACAGACTTCTGCATGGCATATGATATGTTTAACCTGCTGTGTGCAGGTTGAAGAAAAACTCTCTTTTAGAGCAGAATGGCTTAATTGTGAGAATGTTACACATTTTTTGGTAAACCTGTGGTTACGGGGTTTCATTTGGAAAGGAAGGATTTGCATGGTTTGATGGTCTCGGCTAACAGGCAGATAATCGGAGTTTAAGTAAGTACCTGCTTGCTTCAGGTGACAATTTATCAGTTTAAGTTTTAGCTTGTTTCAGTAAAATTGTGGCCAGATGACTCCTCATTGAATCTGTGTGATCATATGTTTGGATAGGACTCCTGGAATAGCAGAATGGTATTGGTTTTGACAGCTAGTTTGATGTTTGGCTATAAAAGGCATATATCATACAACTTTTGCTATTTGCCTGAATCTTTATTTGCTTAGCTTGAGTCATTGCATGGCTGATTTTTGCAATTGGTCACTAAATAAGTAGTTGGTACAAAATGCAATGAAAGAAAGTTACTCTTTTTTTTTTAATGCTAATAGGGGTTACAGAAACATAAGGCAATTCTTACCTGTTACTTTCTCATTCTTGTTTTCATGGAGGCTTCTTAAGACTGTAATATTAAGAAAAAAACTGATGTCATTTAACTATTATCTATTACTTTTAAGAGTAATGAGGTATAATTATCACTGAAACATCAACTAATTGTAAAACCCTAGAAAATAAAATGGAGAAACAACAGTAAACTAATTATGATTTCCATTTAATTCTGCATGTTTATATACTAGAGAACAGATGTTTTACAAACTCTGAATCCTTATAGCATCCTTCTTTGTCAGTCTTTTTAACTTACACTACTTCCACATAATTTTGGAATAGACTATCAGAGTCTTCTTATCACTAATTTATCACACATGAATGTGCACCAACTTGTTCAGCCGAGCAGATCAAGTATCTGCCTCATAGCAGATGTGGTAAAATGAAATCCAGCAGATATTATTCTTTTGATTAAAATAGCTTACTCAAAAAGTCTAGTCAGTGTTGTCGTTAAGGCAAGTGCAGATGGATTGGTTTTTGCCACCCTTCTGTCTGCCTGAGCTGTGGATTACTTAGATTGCATAAGTGATGGAGGAAGAAGTTGTCCTGAAGACATCTTAACTTATCTCTTGCCGGCAGCTGGTGCAGCCCCAAGTGAGATCGGAGCAGTTTGAGAGATGCTGTAAATAACCAAGCGAGGGCGAATGGTCATCTAAGGACTACTCCACCAAGAGGACTGCAGGATGCTCTGTTCTTTCTCATCTCTGTCTGTTTTAGTGATACTCTGCCAAAAGGTTGAGTCATCTTGCTTGAAAGGCAATGAGTTTCCCATAGGTTTGCCTTAAGGACATCTTTGTGCACTGTGGCTTTCAGTGTGTATTTGTAAATTTAAGGATGTCTGACATTGCTGGTCTTATTTTTAAACTTCTGTTGGAAAACATGTGCATTTAAATACCCATGAGTCAGACACTCTGCCAGGGTAATTATTTTATCTTCATTGTGTTCGCTGCAGTAATACTGATCAAAGCAGTTAAGTGTTGCTTTGTGAGATCCAGCTCTGCACATTCTTGTATTCACAAATACTAACTATATATTTTAAAATCATTATGTGACACTCACATCTTGAGAACAGTTTTTCATATTAGCACTATTTCAGATTTTTTTCATTTTTTATACTGTCTTCTCAGAAATTTGTTTTCAACTTGCAACCTCATATTTTGTGCCAGTTCTTCTGGAGGTTACTTTTATATTCCATTGTTGCTTTGAGTTATATATTCTGGGGTTATTAAGTAGTATTTTGTATTCTGGACATCCTGCTCTTCCTGCGGGTGCCAGTTTGAAACTGCCAAGAGAGGGACTATAAAAACCATTAGAAATTAATTTCAACACCAGTAGTTTAGGTGTGAATATTACCTTTTCCTGTCAAAGTGCAACAGTTTACCTGCTTGTTTAATCTTAAAAAGCATGTCTTTATTTTTATCAGTTGTCTATATTGCACATTAAAGGCAATCTATTCGTGATTGAATTCATACCTGAAGATGTTGATTTTCGAGCTGTTTGTTTCTTTCTAACCTAAGTGCTGGGTCATATTTTTCCCTGCTGCAACTCTTTTACTCCTACTATATAATCAGATCCTGGGGTCTGGTCTGTCTCTATTTGGCACAGCTCTGTAAGGAGACAGAGTGGTTCTTCTGTCTTCAGCGTATATTGAATTCTCTGGGCCCAGAAGGATTTCCACGGCAGCTGGAATTCAGCTAATAAGAGAAAGTCCTTTTCTCCACTTCCCGTTCTGCGTTCCCCCTGCAGCTGACGCAGATCTAGCTTGGTCTGGACTCCATAAAATCGTGTTACACAAAAAAACCTCCAGTGACCAAGTAATTCCACATTAGGCTGCTTTGTATCTGGTCCACCAGTTCAAAACTGTCCCTGTGTTTGGCAATTTACTGGAAAGAATCAAGTTAATTAAGGAAGGTTTAGTTAACAAATCAGAATAGAAAAGTTTCAGATTTTGAAAAAATGCTAAATTTTGGTATCAAGATTGTTGTCCTTGCCTCGTCACAACTTAAAACCTTCGAACTTGTTCACCACATTGATGAGCACTGAACTAAGCCTCATCCCACTAAACTGAGCTGAAGTTTTCCAGAATGAGAGTTGATGTGCTGACAAAGAACACACAACATCAAGTTTACTATGTTTTAGTAAAAATATGTGGTATTTGTACAATAATGTACAATTTGTAGCTGGTATTACATGGTGGTGGGGTTTGCTGCATGTTTATAGGAACTCTCAAAGTTTTTTGCCTACTTAAGCCAGCCCAAGACACATGCTAAAATTACCTCTTTATCTTAAGTAGCAACAGGAGGCAGGATTGTGAGTTCGCACCCAACACCCTGAGCTCTCACAAGTATGTGCTAACGATTTTTGCCAGGTCAGGAGCAGAACAGCGTGGACCACACTGAAATTCCTGCTGGTTGATGCTGCTGGTAACAGAAGCCCAGCTAAAGTTATCCTGCCTTACCTCTGCTTTAGTGAATGGGGCAACGTAGGGCTTGAGACATGAGGCTAGGTGGAGGGCTTGCGTATCTACCCTTTTTGCCTAGGAGGTGCTTGATGTGGGAATAAAGGAGTGTGGCAGACGCCTGCAGTGAGCCGCAAGGTCAGAGCTACTTTGGTACCTCTGCGTCTGCTGGAGTCACTCATAACTCCCAGGGCAGGTTAAACTGAGGTTTGATAAGGGAAATCTGACCATCGCTACTGATAACCAGAGTTCACAGAATGTAAAACTGCTAATGGTTTGGTGTACTTGTGGCCTTTTGTCTTTTAACTTGAATTAATTCTGTAAGAATCCTCTAAAACTATCAGGCTCCCAACCATGGCTTTGGTCTCGCATATACAGATCTTTGCTCCCAGCAACGCCTGAACCTTCACCTGGCACCAGCTCCTTTGGCTGCCCTTCCCTCTGTAGGTTCCCACTGGACAGACTGTAAAAGTTTCCTCCTTCAGGGGCAGTAGCTTCTTTCACTCCCCCAAAGACCATATGACTTTCTCATACATGCACATACACTTTTGGGTTATAGATGTGAAACTGGATATTCAGAGGAAGGTGTAAAAACCAGCACCTGCCTCTTCTTGCATCTCAAGTGGCAATTCCTCTTCCTCACATCTAGCTGTACCATTGTGTCTTTGGACGCTGACTACCCTCAAAACCAATTCAGATGTGGACCCTCTGTCTTCCTCTCATGCCACTCAGAAGACCTCAGAAGTTAAGTGCAGATCCTAGTTTTCTAAATCCACCACATGTGATAGTACTGCCGCCATGCGGGTTGATCACAAAGCACGTTCCTCAAAGATGGAAAGTGAATGGCAGAATTAGAATGGGGGCTGTCTAGGACACTTGGTTATTTCAGTTAAAAAAATAGTCCACACCCCATCCTGAACATCTGTTACTGACAAATTATTTTTTAAAATTATTTTATTTTTTTGCTGATACTAAAAATGGGGTTTTATCCTATAGAACTAACTCATTTTTTTGATGCCACATCCTGCTGAGTTTTCAGAAAAATGCAATTCCCATCCCATCCTATAAGGAGTGCATGTTGTATGTGAAAAGGTGTGCATTTCCAGAAAAGTTCTGCAACTGTTTTATCTTTATAATGTTGGAGTTCTTCCTAAATCTTTTCTATGTGAAACTCTGCAACTGTCCTCAGAATCCTCTTCTTAGAGCCCTGAAACCAAATACAACGTTTTGGGGTGAATCCTGTACGATCCTCATGAATTTGTAAGTTTTGCACCTTTTGCTAAATCACTTTCACCAGGGAAGTTTACCCCTAAGGCTCTAATTACTTCAGAAAAGAATTTTTATGCTTCCTTTGAATGCATCCTGGAGAGGATTCTCCTAGGTTTAACCACAGTAAAAGGTCTTTGCATACCACATACTCATTTCAAGTGACACGTGTCCACGGAGCTATGTTTGGGGAAGAGAGGACAAGCATTCCTGTGAAGTGCTCTTCATGCAGCCGGCTCTGTGCATGGCAGCTGCTTCGGGCCGTTGCGCAAGCGTGCAGGACTGGACCGGCACTGGAAGATCACCAGGTTGTCTCCACGTTGGCTAGTGTAAATGGCTGGTCCTGCCCTTATGCAATGTGCTGTGCTGATCCCTGGAGATAGCTGGTTTCTGTCGCACGTTAAAGCATGTAACTGGCTCCTTCCACCTGCAGACATGGACCAGGCCAGAGCACAGTCAGCCCCGGATGAAGTGCGATAGTGCTTTAAATCACTTTTTCCTTCCACCCATGCCTTGCTTCCGAGCTGGACAGTGCTAGTATTATGCAAAATACTTTCTCGGTTGCACTTATGAGAAAAATCATTATTGTCCTTAAATGGGAAAGCAAATGAATAAATTTTTCAGATCTTTTCTTCCTTTCCCTGTGACATACCCAGTGCTGGAGCTTATCGTAAGTTAAAAAGAAATGTATTTTAGGAAGCTTTTAATTGAAATCTTGGCAGCACATCATTGTAACATTTTTTTTTTTTTTCTGCAGCTCAATTCAATAAGATTTCTTGTACTGACAGGAATTTTTCTGGATAGTGACTACTTTTCGCCTTGGTAGATAAAGCCCGTGCAGAAGCAAATCCATGATATTGGGGCTTTTCTTCAGACATCAGATTTGCCTGATTGTCCCCTGAGATCAAAAGACAGATTTCCATTTAGAGTGGAACAGAGAGACTAACAGGCTTCTGAACTGATACTAAGTTAGAGGCAAAGAATTTGGAGAAGAGCGGGTGGTATGAATTCATAGGTTTGTATTACTCTGCAATTTTATTTTTTTTACTCAAGAAAGGTGTAACTCGAACAGCAATAGCACTTCAGATTTAGGCTTTTTCTTTTTGCCTTTTGTTTATTTTAATGAAAGCCACCGAGGGGCAGCAGATGGAAGCTGATCTCACTGTTGAAATCTATAAAAAAAAATAAAAAAATCTACTATTATTTTTTCTTTAAAGTTGCATTTGGGGTCCAGTGTTATCTTGCACAGGAACTAAGCTTCAGGAATGAGGAAATCACCCTCCCTAAAGAAGGGAAAAGAGATAACACACTAATGCTAAGGTTGATCAAACATTTGCCACCGAGACAAATAAAGCTTTGCAACAAAACATTTCCAAAGCCTGTGGATGCACAGGCATACTTCTGTTCCTTCTGGCAGACAGGCATTTGCTCTTGATGTAGATGGCAGACTGTACTTTACTACTTCCTCCTCATGTCATTTTGTAATTTACTTTTAATCTGACATGAGGAAATTAATGCTTCTGGAGCGCATGTGGCTCTGACTACTATGGAATATTGCCACTTTACCGGGCAGCTGTTAAGTGTTTCTGCGTCACTCTGATGTTTCAGTAGTTTCGCTGGACATTTACATTTTCTTGCTGAAGTCCTGGGAGCCCGTTAAGCTTTAAGCAGACCCGGAGCAGTTAGATGAGAATGGGAATAATCTCTTACACCGCAAATTGACTTCCCTCTTTGTAGCCCTAGACACTGTTTCCAGCTGCTTTCAGTCTTTTAAATCCTTGAAAGCTTTCCTAATCCTCATGTAGGCAGCCTTTATGTGCTCTGCCTCCCTCCCCTTCCTCCTGATTGGCGAGGCTATTTCATGGCCCAATTCAGCCAACTACTACATCCCTGGGCTGCGGTTTGAAATAAGAGCCAGGCGGACAGTTGCCTCCCCGCTCCTGACTTTTAATAGGCTGGGGAAGGAAGGTTGGGAAACTTGACATTGTCTTAAGAAGAGTCCCTCCAGCAAAGGATAAAAAGAAGGGGAGGGGAAAAAAAAAAAAAATAGACAGGGAGGAGGAAGGGGGGAAACTTGCTTACATAGAATCCTAGAGTCGTTTAGGTCGGAAAAGACCTTGGAGATCATCAAGTCCAACCGTTAACCTAGCGCTGCCAAGTCCACCAAATTACGGTGGGAAACTTGATGGATTTCTGCCCTGCCGACAGCAGCGTGGTGTGAGCAGCCCCTTGC
Source organism: Burhinus bistriatus (assembly GCA_013397275.1). NCBI lineage: Eukaryota > Metazoa > Chordata > Aves > Charadriiformes > Burhinidae > Burhinus > Burhinus bistriatus. The sequence goes on along the minus strand of VYXH01000467.1, from coordinate 140,564 downwards.
CGGCTGGATGGATGATGGGAATCTCACCATGAGGCAGGTAAGGAGCCACTGCCCTTTGGGGCCAGCGAGGCGAGGAG
>VYXH01000467.1:58028-138576 GCA_013397275.1 Burhinus bistriatus | reverse complement strand
GGTGCGGTTTCTCTGCTCCCCCCCTCCCCCGCCAAGTGAACCATTCAGGAGTGTTTCTCCGGGTTTGGTTGGATTTGTTGCGCACAAATATTTTCAGTTTGGCAGGGGAAGTCTGGGCACGCTCCTGTGGGGCCTGAGGGACAAAATCCAGGGAGCTGGAAGTCAAGGGGGGGGGGGGGGGGGGGGGGCAGAGCCACCTGGCGCATCGCCCCCCCACTCCCGGCAACAGACCTCACGTTTTATTGGGAACTGAAGATTGCGATGAGCTATGAACTAACCGTACAAAATGTTTAGGAAATCCATTCCAGCAGACACTTAGGAGCAGGAAAGGCGTGTGCAGCTGGAGCCCTTGCTTCTGCTTCCACTTTGAAATTGTTATGGGAAAGAGGAATATGCAGAAGGTAACTTTTCTGTTGGCCCTTTTGTGGCCCTCCTATTCAGAGTAACAGAGAGCTTTTTTTACCTACTCTTCTGCCTTGCAATCCTCTCTCCCTACCTGTCCTGTTGCTTTTTGCCTGCCCTTCCCTGCTGCTCCCTTCCCCATCCTTGTACCAGCTGGCTATAAGGCAGTGAGGGACCGGGTTAACTCCTTGCCCTTATCAGGCTCTGGGAGGGAGTGCTCCCACTTTGAGAGGCTCTTGGTGGGAGCTATCGCTTAATTTGGGGGTGCAGAGTTAACCACTAAGCAGGCAGTGTTTTGCAGGTGTTGGAATGAAACCATGTATTATGCTGATGACTGCTCTGACCCAAAGGCAGCCCACAGGTACTGAACAATAGCACATAGCAAGACAAATGTGCTAATTTCCTCAATAGAAGTGCAGGAATTACTGTAGGAATGTAATATGCAGCCTGTTGAGTTGGTAAGATCCAACCTACTTCAGCAGGCCAGTAGTCTCTAGCGGGTAACAGGGGTTGGTGTAAACGTCATGTTGAGATTTGTAAATGAGACGGTATAAAGAAGCAGTCATTTGTAGGTGACAACTGAAAACTTCAGTAAGAGGTATCTCCTTGCTGTCTGATAGAATGACCTCACATGTAAGGTCCAGTAACCAAAATGGGAAAACTTCTATCTTATTGCTGTGCATGTGACATCTGGGAAAGTACAGTGGTCACTGTGTACCTGTAAAAGTTTAAGCATCCACAGGAAGTATACCTATTTGGGTGTGCTACCGTGCTATAAGACTAGTGTTAGGAAGCAGAAGTGCGATTTTTTAAAGGTATCTAACACGGCTGAAAGACATAAAAACCAACTAACCTGACCAAAAAAAAAAAAATCCTTTGCAGGTAACACATTTTCTGCTTTGCAGAGTACTCAGTTCAGTTTATTACTTCAAAAGAAATTCCTAAGTAAGGAAACTTGCCAGTGATGCAAACTCCTGAGAAGATGCTCAGCCTTCATGTGGTTGAGCAGAGGTTTCATATGGCCGGACGCAGTTATGTGGCTGGATTCCCCGAGTTTGCTGCAGAACTGGAGAGGGCACTGTGGGCTCTGTTTTAAGTTCCCTAATCCTACTTCACAGAAAATCAAATGTTTGATGAATTTTAATACTTCATTTTCACTCACTTTCGCCCACAACATATCCCTGAAGCGCAGCTCGTGGGAGTGTCATTGACAACAAGTACAACTCCTTATTTTGGCCTCTTTCTGTTGAAGTCCCATTGACTTTGATCGAGGCAGACTTGAGCCCTTTGTCACATTAAGAGGTTCAACAAAACGACTGTTAACTGACAGGCCACCTAAAAATGAAAAACTGTGTTTCTAAGGCACATAAAGCCATTACAGTTACTTATCATGACTGCAGTCGTATAGCTTTTAGCGTGCATATAATTCACCAAGTGAATAAATGCTGCATACAATGCAATTTCAGTGCAAAACACATGCAAAATTCAAAATCATCCCCTTTCCTTACAGCTGTTTAAGTTCTTAGCATGTGTTTCTTATTTCCTATTTTCTTTTGCATACCTTTTAAAATTCTTAATGTGTTCCTCAGTAGAAAAGCTGTTTTCTTATCCTCGGGTGCTGTAATCCTTAGCCTCGCTTTAAGAAATTCTCTTTTAAAGGTCGTCCTGGGACGTTTTGTTGTTTGTTTGGTCTGTAAGGGAAGAATGAGCATCTCGGAGAATGCTGGGGTTTTTTGTGTATCGCGCAGAATAAAGAAAACAAGTGTACAGAGTCCGCAGGCTGGGAGTGTATCAGTTAATTAGCGGCTGGACATTGCTCGGTAGGAAGCCTGGCGAGGTTTTTTGTGCGGGTGTGTATGTGTGTTGTCTGCTCCCTTTGATCACTTGTGTGGTAAATAGCCATGCAGGGTAGCTATAGCAACATGTGCTGTAGGTTGGTGGGAACAGAGGGGACGGGATCCCCGGACAAAGGGTAGTTTGTTAGAGTGGTTGGTTCTGATTAGAAAAAGGTGGCACCAATCAGGGCATTTAAAAACATCAGTTTTGCAAAACGCAAATGGATGTTATTGGTTTCAAAGTGACGTTTGATTCTGTAGCTCTGAAAGAGCAGATCATAGGGAAGATTGGGGAGGAAGGGGGAGGGATAATAAAAAGCAGAAGCAAAACCCGGTAACACTTTTGAATGTAAAAATGTTCATGCTGGATGTGCTTTCTCTGGTGTTGCTGCACCGTCTACGCATTTTGCAAGAAAGCATTTGTAGGAACCAGATTACCACGAATGATGCTACAGGTAGTAGTGTTTTTAAGATATGACTTCAGAGATGCAGTGATGATAACCTGATGTTATGTAGTACATCTCACCCATTACCTATCTCCAATTTATAATAGTCATATGTGCAATTTGCTATCAAAAGACACTGTACCTATTTCAGCAGCCTACCTGTAGAGGTCAGACTTGAAATTCTCAAAATCTTCTCTTGATAGAATTTCAACCTAAAGCTAAACCTATAAAAATACAAAACCAGGCATAGCCACTTTCCTCATTAACTTCAGGTGGAATACTCTTAAAATAATGTTGGTTTGTCAGTGTCAGGCTATTAAATAACACAGCATTCTGCATTGATGGCAGCCTGAAATACATCGAAATTCAGCCTCGTCTCACATCTTGAACAGAGCTCAACCTAAAGCTTTTATTAGCCTCTGAATTATTTAGATGCGTATCTCCCTTTCTCTGATCCCCACCAGGCCTCTTACCTTTGATGAGATCTGGCTCCGTCTCTCTCCCTCCCGCCTGCCCGGCACTGCTGGGCTGGCTGCCGGCTTCCCACCGCTGCCCAGTCCCAGGGCATCCCCGCTGGGGAGGGACGGGGAGGCAGGAGGCAGGCAGCGGCAGGGAGGGTTTCAACAGCTTCTGAGCTCTGCGAAAAGTTGTCAGACCTCAGAGTCCCTCCGCAGAGTAGCACCAGAGGTAAGGGGTCTGCTGGAGCCTGGGGTCGAGGAAAATGAACTGCTGGGAACGAGGAGCTCGCGGTGGTAAATGCTGAGGGGATATGCTGAAGTTCAGTAAATGCTTCAGCATTTGGAGAAACAATTTGATTTGGCTGTGGGTGAAGACTGAGCTGAGAGAAAGGAGCGGACCTGTATTCACATACAAGCATGTGAATAGCCTTTTGAATGTGCGCTGGAGTCTGTTTGAACTGAATTTCAGACTTGTTAGGATACTCCATTCTATACTCTGTTCTTGGGTTCGAAGTCTTTTATTACAGTCGTGCAGCTTAGAGCTTGTAATGCTTTAGCAAGCTGTAAGGAATTACTGTATATCCCCGAGATCCCTGGCTTGCAGTGCAGAATCCACTCTGTCTGAAAGCTGGGAAAGGCGCTAAGGGGTAGGAAGCTGATTTTGATCTCTTTTCTAAACAATAAAAATAGCCCTTAATTCTTTAAAATTCTTTCCTCTTTGCTGTCGTGTCGTGGTTGTTTATCATTATTATTTATATCTTCCCAGGGGGATGTGAGAGGACAAAAAACTGGCAAACAGGCGATGCTTGTTTGGCCCTGAAGTATGATAAAACTTTTTGGATTGCATAAGTGTTGAGATAGCTGGGTGCAAGAACAATTTTAAGATAGTAAAACAAATAAAAGAGAGTACAGGCTTTTACTCCTGGCTTAGTGGGACAGTAAATGAGGAGATCCATGGGGCTGATAGGATTTTTCATCGTAGGGTGATAGACTGTAATGAAAATATTTATGGAGGGGTATTTCATTGCCCCAGAAAGGAGCTGGTGACACACTATGACAGTTGTTCCACATTTTGGGGCAGGGAGGCCGACATATTTCTTATGCCTGGGGCAGTGCCGACAGCTTCCCATCACGCTGCACCCCAGCCGCCTTCTGCTGTCCGTGCACCTGCGGGCCTGCAGCGTTGCCCATCACCTCCTTTCAGCACCCCTGCATCCCGAGCAGGTGCCCATGACTAATGGCATTAACTTAACTCTTTGGGTCTGCAGGTATTTAATTACTGAACAGCTGCAGCAGGAGCTCTGAGAGACCCCCCACCAGAGTGGTAGGTCGGACTCATTTGTGATACTGGCAAGCCGATGCACTCTTAGACCCAGGTGAAGAGTGAGCTTGTTCAGATGAGACACCACCTCCCTCCCCAAGACCATGTCTGAGATCTTCATCTCTGTTTTCTTATTAGAAAATTTATTCTGAGCATTAGCTGAGGCTGGTCCTTTCTTCCAAAAAATACCAAGAAATCAGTATTTTATGGCAAAAGGGTTCTCAAAAACATTCTTTTCTTTTTTTCAGTAGTTGCGCATACTGAAACATGATCCCTCTTTTTTTTTGTTGGTGTTTTTTTTGTTGTTGTTGGTTTGGTTTGTGTATGGGTTTGCTTTTTTTTCTTCCTGAGAGGTAATTTGATACATAAAAAAAGAAGAAAACAAAAAGAAAAGAGAAACACTACACATTTACATCTATACATCTATACACATATATATTTAGAAATGGAGTTGCCAAATCCAGCCGCTCCATCATAAGAACAGCCAGCATCCCAGTTTCAAGGCACTCTTCATCACCAAGCAAGCTTCAAAAGTGTTGAAAGGGCTTCATTGGAACATATTGGGTTTTCCCCCCTAAGATTATGCCCTTATTGCAAAATCTATGTATTCTACAGGAAGATGTAAACTCTATTGACAACTTCTGCTTTGTGGACCACCAAGGCCTGTCTCTGTCTCCTGCCTCAGCTTTTTTCCTCCTTCCTGACCAGCCCCAGCCGCCTGGGAAGCTGGAGCCTCAAGCTCTCAGCCTGGTCTCTGGTCCCACCTCAGCTCTGAAGGCAGGGATACAGACAGATATGGCTTTCGCTTCTCATGTTTCTGCTCTTACGGGAGTCACGAGAGGCTGTAGGCAGAAACCTACACAACTCCATTTATAGTCTCACTGAAAAATACGCATGCTGTAAATCTGACATGCAGAGGAACAAGAGTAGGGGAAGGGAAGGCTGCCCCGAGCAAGGGAAGGATTGTCCCTCAGAACACCACATATGGACAACGCACTCCGTCAGGGACATGTGGTGGCCAAGCACCGAGCAGATTTGTCCATGTGATGCTCAGGAGAGTTTATGTGACAGGGTTCTGCCTTGTGTTAAGTGGAATCAAAGTTAGTGTGCACTTTGCTCGCTGACGGACCAGGTTTTTGATAAATAATTTGCAACTTATGAAGCTTAGATTTTGACCTGTATGCAAAGTTATGCTGTTCCACCAGCCTTAGTAGCACCTATTGAAACAAGTGACCATAAAGAGTTAATGACTTCATTTCTAACTGGATAACCTCAGAAGTATAGTTTAGGCAGAGATTTCGAACTGGGAGTTAAGCAGTTCAAAAGTCCACTATATTGTTTTGGTCTAATTAACACAACATGGTGATAAGACATTAAAGCAGCGTGACAACACTCTACATTGATAACAGGGGACATTAATGCCTGCAGACACAGTCTACATTGTAAAAATCTGAAAAAAAAAAGGCTTATTATGTTAGATAGGTCAATGTGATTTGACCTAGTTTTGCTTTGCTGCTTGGAAATTATGTCAGTATTCATTATGTCATCTCCTTGGATGAGCAATTTAAGATCCTTTTTGCATTGCAGTGTTGTCCTAATATTTTATATATATTTACTTTGTAAAAGGATCCTTCAGGCTAAGTCTAGAGATCTGGGAAAAACTGATACAAAACAAAACCTCCTGAAACTGGCTTCACTTTTATGTATGTCCTCTGTGCAACAAAAAGGAGTGAATTTAGTCACAGCAAAATTGTAGCTACAAATTCTGAAAAGTATCTTGTCCCTTTTGCACGTAAAGCTCATTAAAGTTAATGAATAAAGAATGACTGTGCTCTCACGTAGCCATGTATGCCTTTTCTGTACATCACTATAAAATACCATTTTTGTTTTTACCTGGATGCTTATGTAAAATGGAGTGCATTGAAGGAATCATGCCATATACTTTCCTTGTGAAATGTAAGGTCTCATGTGAAGTCATTGGTATTTATCTTGGAAAAACTGAGATTGTTTTTTTCAGTCTTCAACAAGGTCGCAAGGACTTTCCTTCATATTTATGTTTACGCTGGTTTTTTTCCCCTCCTACCATTGGGACTTGTAAGGCAAGACTTTTTGTTTGCCTGGACTCAAATTGTAGTACATTGGGAAAAAAATAGAGGATTAAATGCTACCATTCTTTGCTCTAATGGAAAAATAATCTGTTGCTGTTATAGCCGATTACAGTGTTTTGCTAAGTCTCTTCCTTAGCTTTACCTATCCACCCACAGCTGTGTCCCTTACTGGTGTGTAACCAATGTAGAGTATTGCAAGGCTGCACCTTTTGCATCTTAGCCTTGCTTGATCCAAAGTGGGCAGCTCTGAAGCCTGATTTTGCTTCTACTGAAGTCAGTGGGACTGGGGAGGTGGGATGCAATCCTCCTTCAAAATACTGTGTTGTTGCAGTTATTTGAGAAGTATGTCTGTGAGTAAATTCACACCCTTGTGACAAATGCTGAACAGATCAGTTGATAGTGTGAGAGCAAAACCAGGCTTTCTTTCCTGATTTTTTCTTTTACACTTTTTATTTTCATTCATATTTTCTTGAATAATAAGGAATTTGGTTTTGAGTTTCAGCATGAGCTTATTCCTTGCAGTGTTGAAACATTTTAATGAGGTAAGAGCTGTACAGGTTCCTCGCCATTTCTTCACAAACAAAATGTCCCGCTTACTCAGATCTTTCAGCTCAAGTAAAATTTAAAATTGTAATACCTATACTTCAGAGGCAAATGGTCTTACATCCCTTGTTAACTGGAACAAAAGCCTGATAAGAATGAGTGTTCAGAGGTGTCTCTTCTGTGCTATAACATTTGCTCTTGATCCTTCATTAAGCCTTGTTCCTGAAGGGTAGAAAATCCTCCCATAATATAACTCTCCCTGAATGTCTTGACTGCAAACAAAACTCTCATGGGAGAAGTCTGCTATTGCTTCCCATGCTCCTCCTCCCTTTAAAGAGAACTAAAGTGTAAACTGCTTATGAAAGATTAGCGATGACTGGAAATAAATATCATGTATCCCCAGAGTAGTAAAAGCCTTGTGCTTGAGGGAAGAGATGATTGTGGACTGACAACAGTATTGATACAGCTAGCAAGGCTGTGCACGGATAGAGATTCACAGAAAGTTCTGATTGGACTCTGGAGATTATGTGGTCCAACCTTCTCTTCAACACAGGTCGCTACAGCAACTTACTCAAACAATCTTGAGCATTTCCAGCACACGAAAGTTCACCACTTCCCTGGTCAGCCTCTTCCAATCTCCAGCTGCTTTCATGGGGAAGAATTTGTTTTCTTATATCCAGACAGAATTTCCCTCGAAGCAGCTCGTGCCCACTCTCTCTTGTCTTGTCAGTGGGCATCCTTGTGAAGAGAGTAGCTCTGTTTCCTCTATAACTAACTTTTTAGATATTCAAGAGCTGTAGTTAGATCCCCCTTGAGCCTTCTCTTCTCCAGGCTGAGCAAACCTGGTTCTTCCAACCTTTCTTCATATGTCGAGTTCTCCAACCCCCTAATAAACCTGATGGCCTCCGCTGGATCCTTCCCAACTTCTCCAACTGAGGGGACCAAAACTGGTGACACCATTCCAGGTGTGGCCTAATAAGTGCCAAGTAGACTGAAATAGCCATATTCCTTGATTTACTGACTGTACTCTTGCTGGTGCAGCCCAGGAGACTGCTGGCCACCTTCCCTGCCAGGGCATACCACTGGCTCCCATTTAGCTCACTGCCTGCCACCAGCCCCAGGTCGCTTTCAGCAGAGCTGCTCCGCAGCCCATCAGTCCCCAGCTTGTGCTGCTGCTTGGTATTACTTCTTTCCAGGTGCAGGACATTACATTTATCTTTGTCAAAGCTCATATTATGGCTGTGTTGAGAAAGTTACTTTACAGCCTCCAAGAGAGGCTTCCTGGCCAACATAACAAAAAAAAAAACCCCAAACCAACAACCCAAACCTTTCCCCCTTTAGCTTGATCCTATTGCATGATTGCCCACAAAAGGCTTTAGCTGCTTCTCAAGCATCATCTGTCTTTCTGGACCAGAAATCCTAGGGTATTAGATCATGGATCTTGTCTAATTTCTCTATTTCCATGATTTTTTCTATTGTCTATTTCTATGAATCTATACCTTAAATATTGCAGAGGAGTTAGCTTTAGGAAGACAGATTGTGTCGTTGTGGTCTAGAAAATCTGGAAACTGTTACCAGAGAAAAGAGGTTTGTGGAGAAATGCAATTTATTTCCCTGTTTGTCTTGAGCTGATGAGGTAGGTATGCCCCGAAAGAGTAATAACCAATGGTGCTGATTTTTGCCCTAAGGTTCCCTTGAGTTTTCAGACTAATTGCAGTATATTCTCCCTAGTACAGTGATTTTTTTACCTCTTTGGATTGAGCCTTGCTGCCCCAACCCTGTCCCTGCTCTAGGATTTCTGTTACTCCCTCCTCACTTCCCTGTCCCCAGTTTTTCAGCTTCTGTCTTTGACCTTGTGCTCCTTCCCCAGACATCTGGACAACACTAGAGTGTCACAGAACTGTAGGGTAGACCCAGAGGGAAGAGAGGGGTCTTGAAGAAAGAGGGGAAATGCCATCCCAATCCCTCTCTTTTTTAGATGTGCTTTTAACCTCATCAGGGAGGTAGGCTTTGCCAACCTGGAACTCCTGTCCAGGTCAGCATGCAGCTGGAAATTTGAGCATGACAAAGAAGAAAACTGGTAGAACTTTTTTAATCTTATCTTCCCTTCCTTCTATCATTGAACTAGAATTGGCATTTTTCCTTGAAAATCCTAAGCTTGAAAATATTTTTGAGTCTTTCCAAATATCTTTTGGCTGATGTTTGTGCCAGTCATTGGTGCTATGCCAGAGAAAGACTAAATGGGTTTGCCTTTTTGAGGTACTTGAGAAGAGGTAAAGGAAGGGGAAGAGAAAGAGAAAGAAAGGGGCAGCTCTGGGTGTTTGTGTGCTGTTCCAATATAACAACAGGGAAAGCAGCGCTCTATTTTTCTTGACAGCACTACATTTTAAAATACCAGGATGCATTCCTGAGACTAGACTCGGTTACTCAGAAAATAAAATACAGAAGAGAGGGACGGAGAGAGGCCCAGAGGGAAAACAACTATGTGGGAGAGGAGACCAGGAGGAGCCTGCAGAGAAGGAAAAGATTACCAGGCTGTCATCTTAAAATTGCATTAGGAAAGCTGAGGAAGGAGCCTTTATACAGAAATTGTGAATGAAGCTTGTTTGAAAACCTTGAGGATAAAAACAGGACTTTTGTTGCTACAGAATCAGAAGTTGCCTTGGTAAGCACAGGTGCAAGAAAGAGGAATAGTTCATAAACTTCAAGGGCTTGGAGGCAGAGAGAAGGAACACAGCAGACAGAAAGGTAAGGAGGACAAAGAAGACCTCCGAAGGCATACAAAGGGTTTAAACACTCACAACATCCATTGAAGCTTCCCATTCTTTCTCCATTAAACTGTTTGACCTATCTCGTCTTTAAAGGATAGTTCCTGATGGTACCTGTCCTTTACAGGCTCCTTTCCTTTGCAGTGCAAAGGTATAATGGGATGATCAGTGGAGTTTTGTTTTATAAATTCTCTGGACAGCTAGCAAGCTTTTCTTTCTAATGGGTATTAAAGACACTGAAATATTCTGGGGTGTTGGGTTTTTAAAGGCAGCTAAAATATAAGGCTTAGTTTTCTGATCAAACTCCCAAGATTTTTGGCTTTTTCAGTCTTGAGGTCATTACATAGGTTGTAAATAAATGTGTTCTACCAAGTCCTGAAACCTGGCGTGTGCAGGCTGGAGGTATAATCACTTAAAAAGTCAAATGTACCAATAGTTTTTTGCATCTTCATTTCTAAAATTTGTAACCCGGATTTATGGTGTGGCATCAATGTAAAAAATTCTGGGAATTTTTTTTACCATAAGGTTTGTTGAAAACGGCTTCATCCCAATTATAAGACCTTTACTCCTGATGATCTTGTAGGTCTTCTACAGTATGAAGAAAGAGTTACCCTGCAGAAGTGACAATGTGGCTTTTAGTAGACAGAAAAACAAACCTATGTTGTTTTATTTTGCAAATTCATGAAAATTCTTATTCCCCAAAACTGAACCTTTCCCACATGGTTTCATGATTGCAGTTATATGTGAAAAGCCAGTTTTTCTGATAAAGGTGTTTGATGTTTTGATACATCTTCTCAGTAAAAATTACTGCGAAAGATAGGACACCAGTTAGAAGCTTATGTGATATGGACAGATATTGTACAATGCTGTACTTCAGGCCAGGTGTAAGTCCAGCCTTTGGAGCTGAAAGATGACTGAGTTAATTTTCCCAGCTTTGTACTGTTTCATTTGAAAGTGCTGTGCAAAGGCTTATCCATTAGAGATTTACAGAATAGGCGTTAACGTGCTTTGCTATGCAGATAAACACTAAGTGGTATTAGGATGGCATGTGCACTGTAGCAAATCAAGCAAGCTTGGGGATTTAGTAATATTTACAGTAGATATTTGTTTACTTACTCTGTTCTCTTTCTTGCATAGGGTGAAAAGGTTATGCATGTCTTCAGGTGATAATGGACAAATTATTTAATTAATAGGGGTGGGTTTGCTCCAGAGCAGAAGGTCAAGAATCTTTGCCTAGTGTGTGGGAAAGAATGATACTGAGAGTGATTAACACCCAGAGGAAATTTCTTGGAGTTTATTTTGGCTGGTCTATAGTTGATAACTCCCTTGGCTGATGGGGTGCCCGGCTCCACGTCAATCACCATTTACAGAGCTTAACTCTCCGTAACAGTTATTGGTCACATATGTTGGCCTGTCGACTCTTGTTTCAGAAACAGGATGCAAAATGGCACATGGGTAAACTGTAGCAATTCGGGGGTTTTGTTCCTATTTTGTTGTTGTTGAAAGACTCATATTTTTTAAAAAAGGAAATACAGGAAGGCTTTTGGTGAAAGTCTGCTTACATGAAGTAAGAGAGTCTCCATGCCACACTACTTTGTTTTGCAGGCTGGAGAAGTTTGAGAGAGGGAGAGGTCAGGAGAATAGGAATAACCAAACAAGTGTCCATGGCTGTTGCCACTTGTGTCCTCAGCTGACAAGCTGTATAAGAAGGCGCTAATGATATTAAAGATTGTATATGGATAAAAATGATGACATCATACCTTTGGCTGTTGATGATACATGCTGTTGGCTTGACTTGTTTCCATAGTGTGGGAGGAGAGGATGCTTTTTGTATCAGTAGTGTCAGTAGAGTGTCAGCTGATGTGTGGTCCAGGGCAGCTGTGACTTTCTGGTCTACTGCTGCTAGGAGAGTTGCAAGAACAGCAAATCCACAGCACCTAGCTGAAATGAACTGTTGATCAGGAAGGGGAGTTGGACAATGACGTACCAGAGGGCCTTTGGAAAATTCTGTCATTCCTTGGTCTTATCTGGAAAAAGGAGATTATAATAATGACTGAAAGACGTTTTGAAGTTTACTTGCAGTTTTACTTACAAAGAGCAGTAAGAATTGGTGATAATGATGATTTAAGACGGCATAGGAGACAGGTCCTTGCCGTAGAGTTGAAATGCATACTGTGTCTTTGTGGAATATGCTTCTGTTAAAATGGTACCCTCTTCCCCAGCATTATCAAATCTTTGTTCTCTCTACAAATCCCTCAGAAAAAAATCCTTCCAAACCAATCAGCCTATTAAAACCGTTGCATTTTTAGATGACAGAACCCCAAAATAAGGCTAAGTTATTCTGTTCTGGGATGTACCTGGACTGAACGATCATTTTCTTCAACTTGACTATATTAAAGCAGTAAATATGCTATTCTACATACTGTATGTAAAACAAAAATATTTTTATTTAATAAATGGAAAAATTAATTGAAATATTTTTTTTTTTACTTATTCCTTAAAACATTTCATACAAGTTGACATACTCCTGTAAAGTGTGTACATTTGGATGAAACTGAACTTCTCAACAGGGAGCTGTCCTATCAAAAAAATTTTGATCTGTTCCTGTGATCTGTGCGTGAGACTGAAATACTCACGGGAATTAAATTATCTGGTGAAAGAGGAGGTGAAGAATTCATGTGAATTTTTAAAAACGTAATTTCACTGTGAAATTTTATCAGACCAGATGATATAAAAGAGACTTTATGAAATTTAAAATATGAAATATTTTAATTTTATTAAAAAGGATATTTGTGTTTCATTGTTGATAAGCAAGTCTCCAGTAGTTAGCAGGGCTTAATCTGACCCCAGTAATAACAAAATGGGTGGTTTTTATGATCACAGGATTACTACTATATTTTAACTATTGTGGAAGAGAAAAAGTCTTGATATGGTGAATAAACATTTTTAGCCTAGGCTATAGTAAGGATCTTGCTAGCTACGTTAAAGTAAACATTGCAGGTACCTTGTTTCTTCATAGGCTTTTAGAACAACATAACCAACATGTTTATTTTTTCAATTCTTCCTCCCTTGCCATACCTCTGTGCAGACAGACATGCACATACCTTTCGAAGAAGTGAAGAAAAAAGGCTTTAAATGTTGCATGAGGCATCAACAGAGGCCTATGTTCAGAAATCATTCAGCGATTGTCCTGAAGCAGAAGCTAATGCAAAATTAAGTAGTGATATGTTGATAAGAACAAGGGGCTGATTCCAATCTCTAGTATAGTTGCTTAAATATAATTCCAGCAATGATGTTCCAGTAGTTCAGAAGGGATTGAAAGAAAGGACATCCATTCTCCAAACCCTGATTATACAAGTAATGAAATGAGTCATGGTATCTCATAAAATATTTAAGGGAGATGGTATAAAGGATCAAAAGCCATAAAAGCCTTTAGAATGACTCAGAATAAGGCAGATAAATTGCTGGTGTCCTTGCATGGGCAGGAAATTCTTTGGGGGAAATTTCAAATTATGCTAGGAAGTGAACTATGCCCATACTAAGAAGGGCTGCTCCACAAAATATACTCTAAATTCCCATATCTGACCTGGGGAATTTCTGTCCAGACTTTAAATGCATTAACGGTTTAACTTTGAGCACGTGTGTTGACCGTATTTTCCAAATATTCAGAACATTTCATTTCAGTGGATGAAATAATTCACAGATGTTTTGCTATGCCAAAATTTGGCTGTGGTTTAAAGCATCATGTTACAGGTTTGGTACATGGTTGGTATTTTTAATATTTTGCAGGTTTATCTTTATCTTTTAAATGCAGATGTGCTGAGACAGGTAGCCTGGACAGGAAGCTCTGTTACAATTTCATGTCCCCATGTGTACATGGTGTAACTGAGGTGTTACTTATTAACCTTGTTTGGGTGGTGACCACCAACTCTCCCAAGCTAAAAATAGACATAGGTACAAAGTAGATCCCTGACTCTACTATCACGTCAGCAACTATACATCCCATATCCACTTCAGGGGGAGGATGCAGATTAAATCAATTTACACTGCTAGTTCTCTACTACTTGTCTAAACTTCCTTTCAAGTGCCCAGAAGGTCAGGGAAGGCTTCCTGCAATTGAGTGGAAAGCATCATGGAGAGGTTCAGCTGCGGCTGGAGGAACCACAGGAATTGCCCCAAGAAATCTTAGTAACTGACACAGGAATTTCAGTGTGTAAATCTGTGGCTTATTACTTATATCAAAGAAGGGAGGAGATACATAAAAGAGGACCTGCAGAATCAGGCCTTTCCCAACAAAACCTTGCATAACTGATCTTTATTATCTGTGCTATCTTCAAACTATGTATGGATTGACATACAAAGCTGCAGCCTCCTGGTGTTACATGGGATGCTCACTTTAACTTAAGGACAAAAAGTGGTGCTACGGCTTTAAATAGATTGCGGTGAAAAATATTTTCTTTAGACATGAGTTTGATCTAGGCAGAACAATACAGAATAATGGAAATAATACTGGGCATTGCTGCTGCCTGAGAAGTCAGGCTTAGTGAAGGAGTGCCATGTTAATGTTTAGGCAAGGTCTAATACAGCATCAGGGAACAGGGTAGGGGAAAGGCATCTGTAGTAGGTTTGGAATTTCTAAGAAAACAACTGAACATTCACACTAGCCTTAAATCCAACAGTACTCTTAGTTTGCAGTGTTCTCCTCTCTTCCTTATTAAAAAAGATTAAAATGGAAGTGTTTTTAAGTCAAAAGTCTATGCTGCCTATAAAAGACATACTTTCTAAAACTAACTTCAACAGGAAATCCAAATGTGGTTTTCTGTAGGTTTAAAAGAATCCATTTTATAAGGATTTGCCTATAATTAAACATTTGCAAGAAATTCAATGACCCATTTGATACACTTGAGGGAAGGAATGCCATCCAGAAGGACCTTGACAGGCTTGAGTGGGCCCGTGTGAACCTCATGAAGTTCAGCAAGGCCAAGTGTAAGGTCTTGCACTTGGGTCAGGGCAATCCCCAGCACAAATACAGACTATGGGATGAATAGATTGAGAGTAGCCCTGAGGAGAAGGACTTGGGGATACTGGTCGATGAAAAATTGCGTATGAGCCAGCAACATGTGCTTGCAGCCCAGAAAACCCATCGTATCCTGGGCTACATCAAAAGAGCCATGGCCAGCAGGTCAAAGGAGGTGATTCTGCCCCTCTACTCCACTCTGGTGAGACCCCACCTGGAATGCTGCGTCCAGCTCTGGGCTCCCCAGTACAAGAAAGTCATGGACCTGTTGGAGCGAGTCCAGAGGAGGGCCACAAAAATAATCAGAGGGCTGGAACACCTCTCCTATGAGGACAGGCTGAGAGACAGGCTGTGGTTGTTCAGCCTGGAGAAGAGAAGGCTCCAGGGAGATTTCAGTTGTGGCCTTTCAATACTTAAAAGGGGCTTACAAGAAAGATGAAGAGAGTTTTTACCAGGGCCTGTTGTGACAGGACAAGGGGTGATGGTTTTAAACTGAAAGAAGGTAGATTTAGGTTGGATATAAGGAAGAAATTTTTTTTTACTGTCAGGGTGGTGAGACACTGGAACAGGTTGCCCATAGAAGTTGTGGATGCTCCATCATTAGAAGTGTTCAAGGTGAGGCTGGATGGGGCTTTGAGCAACCTGATCTACTGATGTCCCTGCCCACTGCAGGGGCATTGGACTAGATGATCTTTGAAGTTCTTTTCAACCCATACCATTCTATGATTTTATCTTTTTTTTTTCCCTTTCTGTTTATTTAGGTCATTTTTTAGGCAATATTATGAGATATCCTCTTTTAATAAACTATTCTATTGTCAATTAAACCATGCTTTATTGCATTCCATGAATTGTACTAATTTAACTGGGAATATTCTGGACATACTATACTGGGAGTCATCTGACAAACTAGTCACTGACAATGGGACATCTATGTCTTAGCCCATTTGCTCCTGGCTTTTTTTACAATCCACGGATATTGGTACTTCCAGGACATGATTCTTTTTTGCACTAAAGCCATCTAAAAAGATAAGTTTCTTCCTTGAAATGCTTATTGAGTGTAAAAAGATCCCAGGATTAGTAGGATCTAGTAATCTGTAGGCTTCTATATTATGGACACCTCTACTTCATCAGATGAACTGAAATTTAGCATCATTTAGGGTGGGCTTTGTTTTCCCTGATATGTTCTATCCCATTCAAAGATGGCTGTAGAAGACATGCAGAAAAATCTTGCTTTATGTTGTCTTTCTGACCTGGTTAGGTGAGATGAATTTCAGGCTTTGTGGAGGATGTGACCAACTGAGGTTAGCCGAGTGGTACTACAGTCTCCTAGCAGCCAGGGATGATTTCTTCAGCAGAATTCATGCTACAGTTTATTTTACATGCTACTCTATGATACTTAGTGACAGTGAACCGAGCAAGGGCACAGACTGACAACTTAATTTCAAAAATATTGACTTCAGAAACCTTTCTCCCATCCAGAATGGTAATATGGCTGACAGCTGTATTACACCTTGCAGGTCTCCTAAGGGGAATCTCAGCCTGTGACACAAATGTTACCTACTTCATACCATGAATTTTTATCTTCATAAACAAGGACTCCGCTCCTAAGTATCTCCTGCCCTTTCAGTGTCTTCCTTTCCCATTCATTCCCATTCCCATGACTTCACCTTTCCCCATGTGCTCTGTTTCTGAAACTCCATGCTCCCTACTTCCCAAACTTACCTATGCCTGAATCCTCAGTCAGATTTTCCCGAAGGTGCCAAGCCTTTGGCATACTCGGTGTGTGTGTCCACATTAACGAGTCATGCTGGATCAGTTAACAGCAGATCTGTAGAGTGAAATAATTGATGCAGGGAACCCAGTACCCAGACTATGCGTATTTTACTCCCATACCGTACTCCTCCTAGTCAGGGCCCGAGGACTGGGTATTCATTAGTGACTGAAGGTCATTATTAAGGGCTCACCTAGAGCTCATCAACGGGGTTATTTCATCTGAGAGGATGATACTTCACGTGCTCCAGCATCAGTCAGCGATGTGAACCAAAGCTTGATTAATGGAGATGATTGGGAGATTGCTTAAAAATGTTGTCATGACCTGAACATGGGACGGCATACAGCAAGCACAGGGGCTTCTGCTTTGCAAAGGCACAGGTATCCTTGAATTAGCATATGCATTTGAACCGCTCATTTCCCTAATACCGCTTTCCAAACCAGGCTCATCCTGAGTGATGATGTTAACAATGCAGACACAGCTAATGAGCAAGCCACGCTCAAACTGCTCATAAGACACAATGCTGTGACTATCCCTCCAGTGAGGAGGTTAAGTTATACATGAGTGAACTTTAGATATTCTGAGCACAGTAAAAATGGCGAAGGGCAGACTTAGGAGGAGGAAGATGGTTTTGGGTCAGGCTGAGAGTGAGGAGTACTAATGCTAAACAGTGTTATAGTGCTAATCCTTTTAACCTCCTCTCTGGGCTTTGTTGCCAGACCCCTATTGGGGCCTGATTATTCAGACTATGCTCTGTCTTCCCAGGCATCCGTTTTGAGCAGAGCTGCCTCTTTCCATAGTTAACAGGGAGCCGAGCTGCAAAAGGCAGCTAGTATTTCTTCAAGGTGGCAGACAGATTTTTACTGTTAAAACATTGTAATTCAACCAAACGTATGGAATATCTGCTGACCGAGCATATGAGTGTGTTTAGGAAGCTATACTCGTCAGAAGTATGGGAGTATTGTATCTGTGTTGCATTATTTCTTATCTCTGCTAACTATGGAAGAATCTCTTCTATAGAAAAGCTCAGGAGTACATAAAGGCACCGTTGTTTCTTGGAGTTAGTGAAGCTATGAAACGCATGAACTTTACCCCTTGCCTCTACAAAAGGTCTGCCAATTCTATGAATTTTAAATCCATGGGAAATTTTTGTTGCCCTCGGCTGTTGAGTTTCAATGGCTAAAACTCTTTCTGAAGTTATGCTTGAATGCTGTTTCCTTTACAGCCTCCAAAATGACACCTTATGCGTTTCCTGCATTCATAACGCTGAGAAAAAGACAAACAAGTGTTCCCTGTTCAGACAACCGTCGTATATAATCTGGTCTGTTTGGCTGTTTGAATGTAGTGATCTAATACCAATAATTCCAAGAAATACTAAAATGTATTTAGCAGTTTCGTGTTTTAAAATCTGGCAATAAAAAGACTGATGTTATGATCCATGAAGGAATAGCACATATAAACGGGGGCTAGGGCACGAGAAAACTGGAGCTTTTTCCTGTGTAATGAGCCATGCATGGCAAAGACTGTAAGGAATGGCTGGCAGCAAAGAGCTATCTACAGTGATGTAGTCATTTTATGTTCCATTAAGGTCTTGTTATTTTAGTATTTAAACAAAATTATGCTGCAGGAAAATACGGAGCCTGTTGCACAACTCTGGTAAGGAAGAAAATCTAACTTCAAAGTGTTGGGATATCATTTAGAAGAATTACACCCATCAAATTCTGATTTTTACTGGAGTATTCTGGAGATGAAAGGGGGGAAACTTTGATTTGGGAAGGAAATGGTGGCATACTGAGCACTGGAAATGTCAAGGCACACGTGGGCAGATGAAAACAGCACTTTTTTGCCTATGTGACTGCAATTTCATTTTTGCTTACTCAAGATGATGGGCAGAGAGAAGAGCCTGTGTTTTCAAGAGTCACTAGTAAAATATTAAATGGATGTGGTTTTTAAAGAGTACTAAGTACTGACTCCTCCCAAAAAATTGGACACAAGCTGGACGTATAAAAATATATATATTCTCGTATGCCCTTTTGAAAATGTAAGACACAGAAGTAAGAAAGGGGAAAAAATGAAATCTGCCTTCAGTTTTCCTGTCTGTATTATAAACCAATACCATAACCAAAACCATTCCAAGATACGTCCAGGCTACTGCACCTGAAAACCAAAGATCCCAATTTAAGAGCTCAGATAGGTTTCTGCATCCATATTTTATTTTGTAAGGACGACTATGACTCACATCAGGCAATTTATCCACCGCTTCCCCATTGGGAATCCAACTTTACTATTAGTTTAACTGTCAGACATGCTCCTAACTTTAAATACATCAGGTAAACCCCACCAATAAACCTTGTGTCCAGATTTGTCTGTAGTGCTGTGTCCAGACTGACAGACACAGAAGTAGCTTCAAAGAGGGTGTTGAAAGAACAGCATTGGCAAACACCAGATTGGTACAATGTGTGGGAATTCTCCCCTTTGCTTCCTTCCAGGTTTCTTTTGCTGCCGCAGCAACATCTTTCCTTAGCTAAGGAAACAATGGCTCAGACAACCTGGTAGTCATTGGCTGTGCAGTTGCCCCAGGCAGCCGTCTTCTGCTGAGATTTGAGAGACTTAATGTGAATTTGGTCTCTGGACATTTAGCTTTCAACCTGCTAAAGGTGTAGGCATGGTGACTTACACCCTCAGTGAGGCTAACGCTCACTCCTGTCCCTCACTGGGTGGCTTTCTCAGGCTCAACTTTCATGCAGAAGAAGAGTGGAGCTCTTGTGGCAGCGCAGAAACCCGAGCGAATCAAAGTCCAGGAGGCACACTGAAAGACTTCTCAATGTATTGTATGTCAAATGTAACGAAATAATAGCTTTTAAGTAATTTTTCTAAATCCTGTTTTTGACTTGTGTGCATGTGAGGGTAGTAATAATGAGGCTCCCACTGGCCTGTGGTGCTTGCCCTGTTGTGGGCTGTGATGGGGAGAGGTGAACATCAGATCCATTCTCCCTGACAGCACTCTGCTAACCATTTCACAAACATGCGGGAAGAGTCAGCGTGTTCCAGATGCTGTGTACCATCACACAATTCCTTTCTGCTCCCCAAGCACCTGAGAAAGGCAGATGGGGAGCTGAAGGGAGGCCTGGTAATAGTGACCATAAAAAGACACTCCCTCCCCCTATATCTAAACTATATCTTTTTAATATAGCATTTTCCAATATAAACATCTGCTTCTGAAATATATATAAATTGAAAGCAAGACTGTGGCCCTGATTCTTTAATATATGAAATAACAGAATAAAAATATAAATGTGATAATGCTTTAAAAGTTTGTATTTTTAAAATGTTTAGTCCTAAAAACAAGCACTACTCAAGGTACTAGAGATCTTTTCCAAACAAGCAATCAATCACGAGAACTGGTATACTTCATCTGGTACAATAGGGTGATATTTATCTTCAGACAAGACAGAACAAATCTTCTTTTTAAGCCCTTGTGGCCCTTTGAGTATTGGTCTGACTCAAAGTAAAGAAAGATATTTATCAGAGAATCTCAAGTGGATGGTGAAGTATTATGCTTTGAAAGGTTTATATTCTCCTATCTCTCCTATATATTATTTTAAACTCTGTTTTGCTTTGCATCTGGGATATGATGGTAGGATGACCGTGTTCCTGATGCAACATAAGGTATGTGACATAGGGGTTTTTGTTTGACTGTTTTAGCGGGGGGTGAGATGTTACACAGATGCTGCTGAAAAATTAACATCACTCACTGATTGAGGGCTCAGATTTCATATGTCTGATTTTCACTGTTCAGACCATTAGTGGTGGCATATACATGAATAATTCTGTTCATAATATTGTCAGAAGCTTTTTCCCCGTTACCTGGGTATAAAACCTGAATAATATAATTTACTTCATTGGCTTCTAGGAGCGGAAATCATTCTAGGCATTGTGGTCAGTCACTTGAATTTGAAATGTTTCACTGTGTAGTTGAATCACTTGAAGGATCTCTCATGCAGCAAGTGTTTTGGTTTTTTGTTGCTTTTTCCTTGTATGCATGTAATATATTGAGGTTTCCACACAAATGAAAGAGGTAACATCTAAAGAAAGGCTGATAATACCTTGTAGTTGTTTACATGGTTCATAATTATAAACCATCTTGATTGTGTACAAAGGCTCCAACCACCTTCCACTTAAAGGCAGTTGTGAAGCTCAGTTTGACTTGATAATAAAGCACTCGGGAAGACATGGACCGTGTCTCGCTGAGTCACATTTTAGTACTTTGGTTTCCAGGAAATGCTAATTCTTAGAACTTCATAATCCCAAGCGCAAATCTAATGCAAAGCCTTAGATCTTAATGTGGTTTTTTTGTTTGTTTGTTTGTTTTTTGAGTAGTAGCACTTCAACATTTCCAAATAATTTACAATAAAATAAGTGGTAAAGGGAGCAGAGTTTCTCTGCTAAAGGCACTCTATGGTCTGTGTGTGTGATAAAATCCTGGCATGAATGCACAGCAAAATGAAGTATTAACTTTCTTTTCTTCCTAAGAGTTCAAAACGTTTTGCTCCTGTGGGATTTGATGTAAGTGATGCTGGATGTTTAGTCTGCAGTCTTCTATTCACCTTTGAAAAGCCTAGGTTGTAATCTGATTTAGGTGACAATTGAAAGAGCTCCGTGGTCTCAGTTTAGTTCCTTGTTTATGAAACCACAGTCACACACTTAACACGGTGCTGAGCACGGCAGTAACAGACCTGTTTTAAGGCACACTGGCACAAGTGCAGTAAAAGAGGCATGGAGTATAATCCTGGCTTTAAAAAAAAGTCTCACGAATTCCTTTCTTTTAAACAACACAAACATTTAATGAAATTTTGCAAAGGCAAACTGTCCCCACTGGATGGGGTGCTTTTGTTCTCACAGATGATAGACTGTTCTGCATTACAAATGGTAAGCTTTTGGTACTGCTGGAAAATAAATCCTCAGCAGGAGGAACTGTATTATGGTAAAAGTGATTTGGACTGGTTTATCAAAGGCATCAATATAGTAGAATCTGGCCAGATGGTATATTGTTAGGTGGCTGTCAATTCAGTAACTATGCTAGGTTAAGAAGATGCTGACTGTGATGAACATATTCGATCATCTGTTTGCATTTGACCCATCCTCAAGTTGTAATAGACATGATAGGGTAGTGTAAAACTCTGCAGTAATAAATTAATTAATTACAGTAAGTTGACATTGAAATAAATTAAAACGTGGCCTTAAGTAATAAAGGCAACAAAAAAAGCATTTTTTTGTAAAAAGGATGTTTCTCATCCTGCAATATTAATTTCTGAAAAGAAAGCTCTGTTGTAGTTTTTGAAAAACACCGTGACAGTTAATTCCATTTTTGTAACCAAGTATGGTTGAAAAGCTGTGCATTGCAACCATCAGTAAGGTTTTTGTGAGATACAAAGTAGACATAGCAGAAGAAAGAGGTTTAGAGTTCAGCACTTCAGGGGGCTAGCGTGTCTTAAAGCTACTTCTCGAATGGGCCGTAGCTTAATCCCTGTGCTGCCGGTCAAGATAGTGATTAAAATTCACTCATCCAGGGAATTGCTTCTGGATGTTGATGTGCCGAGTTGTGGGGATGGAATTAAGGGGGTGGAGAAGAGGAGGGTTTATGTATGTATGACTGATGTTTGAGCAGCTGAATTTCAAAAAGAGGGAGGGGAAGCAAGGTAAAAACTCGCCCCAAGAGGGAGAAAAGAGAGAGAACAAAGCTTCCTTCAGTAAACTCAGCCAGTCACAGTCAGTTCCTCACAAGCAAACTACCCCACTGTCACTACTGTAAAGAGAAAACAAGATTGTGAAATCAAAAGTCGGCACTTGGGGATGTGGGTGAAGATAGTTTGTAAATGAGGCAGGGTTTATGCTGAAATAATAACCTGAGAAGTGATAGCAAGGCTCCTGGTGAACCACTGGTGGACTTTTTAATCTGTCTTCTCAGATGCAGAGTGTCTGCTGTTTTTAAAGTAGGTTCTTTGTGTCAAAAGAGCTTAGTATCAGTGACAGAATAACATAGTCTTTAATGTGAATATGGAGGAAAAAATAGCTTCCCCCATTGCTGGCAATTCTCATATATAGATAATATCTCTATACTACTTGCTTGTTTATTTTGTAGATTTTTTGTTGTTGTTGTTTATCCAGTTACTACTAAATGACATTAAAAAATCAATGTGGAGAAAATACATTTGTTTTCTGGTTAACTAAAGCAAATGAAGATTTACTAAGCATAGCATTAAATCTTCTTTCAGCGCTAAACATTTAAGTAAGGAAGTGACGGCTGTGCTGCTTACCTTTTGAATTCATGCATGGCTGCTAAAATATTTCATATCTCAGGCTTTCTTGCACATCTCATCCATGCTAATGGGAGGAAAATGTGTTGGCTTCTGATCTTTTCCAGAGAATATCTCAGCGAGTGGCTGTTACGCTCAGCTCCTTGAACAGAGAGGGTAATGTATTGCTGATGGTTTTAGTCCGATAGATTTACTTCAGATTAGCTGAAACACATGGAGTCCTTAAGGACCATACATTTTTAATAGAACAAAGCAGCATGCCATAAATTACTTTCCTCTGTCCTTTAGATACATTTCCTTTGAAAGAAGGGAAAAGAATTAATATCTTGTCCATTAGAAAGCCTAAGCTGGCAACAAAGATCATTCATAATACGGTATATAGTTAAATTTAGGAATACAGGTAAGAAAAACGAGTCCTATAGTTCGGTTTCCCACAGATTTACCATTCATTTCTTTCTTCTTTCTTTCTTTCTTTCTTTCTTTCTTTCTTTCTTTCTTTCTTTCTTTCTTTCTTTCTTTCTTTCTTTCTTTCTTTCTTTCTTTCTTTCTTTCTTTCTTTCTTTCTTTCTTTCTTTCTTTCTTTCTTTCTTTCTTTCTTTCTTTCTTTCTTTCTTTCTTTCTTTCTTTCTTTCTTTCTTTCTTTCTTTCTTTCTTTCTTTCTTTCTTTCTTTCTTTCTTTCTTTCTTTCTTT
Source organism: Burhinus bistriatus (assembly GCA_013397275.1). Classification (NCBI taxonomy): domain Eukaryota; kingdom Metazoa; phylum Chordata; class Aves; order Charadriiformes; family Burhinidae; genus Burhinus; species Burhinus bistriatus. Next base: position 114,899 of record VYXH01000467.1, on the reverse strand, counting down.
CTTTCTTTCTTTCTTTCTTTCTTTCTTTCTTTCTTTCTTTCTTTCTTTCTTTCTTTCTTTCTTTCTTTCTTTCTTTCTTTCTTTCTTTCTTTCTTTCTTTCTTTCTTTCTTTCTTTCTTTCTTTCTTTCTTTCTTTCTTTCTTTCTTTCTTTCTTTCTTTCTTTCTTTCTTTCTTTCTTTCTTTCTTTCTTTCTTTCTTTCTTTCTTTCTTTCTTTCTTTCTTTCTTTCTTTCTTTCTTTCTTTCTTTCTTTCTTTCTTTCTTTCTTTCTTTCTTTCTTTCTTTCTTTCTTTCTTTCTTTCTTTCTTTCTTTCTTTCTTTCTTTCTTTCTTTCTTTCTTTCTTTCTTTCTTTCTTTCTTTCTTTCTTTCTTTCTTTCTTTCTTTCTTTCTTTCTTTTTTTTTCATTTGGTATTACTGCCTGAGAAATGGGCTGCACAACAGCTGCAGGGTATTCTGCACATTTAGGACTACAAAACTTGGTGTTTTACACAGGGTTTTTCTCAGAGTAACACTTCAGAATCTGCTCTTCCCCCTGCTTTAGGAACTCTGTTGTTTCATTGCAAAATTATAGGCTGGAAGCTCTGCCAGGCTCTGCTACTGCCACCTCATCTTTCATATCTTGCTTATATCTTTTGGACAGGAGACCTGCCATGCTTCTTGCTAGGGATTTAAACTAGTCCTTATTTTCTACAAGTGTCCATAGTTTAGGGAAGGAAAGTACTATCATAAAAATAGTATTTTAACAAAGTGTCCATACATGGCCCTTTCACATATGCAATGTTGCTGATGGAGTTGAAAGACAAGCAGAAAAATAGAAGCGGCTTCTATGTGGGGTTTTTCAAGGCGTGGTTCTTACGAGCTGGAAATGAGCGCTGCCATTGGCTTTAATTAGTATTTTAGATAGTGTTCAAAATTGGGCTAAAGTAAGCTACTGAAAATTGACTTAATTTCTTGCCCCAGCTTATGTGAGTATTTTTATGTCATTAAGATGGAGTCTCCCCTCACCACTACATTTGAAAGTCTTCCAAGTGCATTTGCAAGGTTAGTGGAAAGGGAAGATGTGGAGTGGAACAAGCTCTGACCATTTCTGCTTGGCTTAAGTAGGTCTGGCCTTTGTGAAAGACTTGAAGGAACACTGGGTTCCTGATGGCAATCCAGGAACCTAAGCAGGGTTTGAAGGAAGTGATACACGATATCAGCTATCTCTTTACTGCAATTAGATGCTCCCCTCTCTTCCAGAGAACACTGGTTTAGCTGTCTGAAGGTTAGGAACCCAGAACATCCTGGCTGTACTGGCTTTCTCTGAGTTAACAGTGGAGGATATCTTTGCTCGCAAAGGGACACATGCTTTCTGTTTTGGACATCTATCTCCAGAGGAAGATTTATCCCATCCTGGGGTGCCTGTTTCGCTCCATTTTCTAGACAGAACCTAAACAGCTGGCTAAAATTTTGTCTAGCTTTTCAACGACTAAAATTAAAGTTTTACTCTCAGTCATGTCTAGAGGAACTTATCTATCAGTCCTTTGACACAGGAAACCTAACGTAAGCAACATATATCTCCCGCCCTGCCCCCTTGCCCAATTTGCCCTTTCTTAGACCTGTTTATTGATAGTATAATCAGTCCCATGCTATCCAGCTCATCCTGTTTGTGGCACTAGAGACGACTGAAGTTGTCTTTTCCTAACTGAAGATGGGAAAAGAAGCTGCAAGAAATCTAATCATGGAGTGAACAGATCAAAGCACGGATTTATATTCCACGTGTGACTCCACAGCAGATGATGGTTCTGCCACTATTGTGGGTGTGCATATCTATGCTGATGAGGAACTTAGAAGAAGTAGAAAACACTGCAGAAGAGAGTGCAGTAGCAGAGCCCTTAACACATCAGTTTCACAGGACGATGAGTGTTCATGTTCTGCTAGGGGTTTTTCTCAGCTAGGACAAATGCAAGCAGAAGACAATATTAGGTTGATCCAGCAGAAAACAAAGGTGGTGAGAAAATGTGACATTTACATCCTTACATCCACCTGCAAGAGTGTGGTTTTGAGACTGATACAGCAAGTCTCCTCTGGGGGGGAAGTTAGCTGCCAGCCAGACTGGTTTCCCAGAAAAGAAGTTCCTGTAGGCTAGCTGCTGTTTAATAAATGCCCTGTAGCCATAATTCAAGCTCTTGAGCAGGTTCTTTTTTGTTGTTGTTGTTGTTGTTGTGGGAAAAATGGAATTATTCTTTGTTACAGAAAAATCATCATGATCTTGAATTTACCACAGATTCACACAATTAGTGCAGAATATTCCAAAGGTGGGTTGTTTGGCCTGTCTTGTCTTTTGTTTTTTTTTCAAGTCATGCTTGGATATCGAATGCTGCTGAACCTGTTTGGTGGCTTTGTGAAATATGGATAGACACGAACTACCACCTGGAGCAGCTACCTAGAGCAGCCGCTACTATGTCTGACTAGTTCACAAAGACACATTTATTCTGGTTGGCATTAATTACACGGGGAAGGTGGGAAAGAAAAAGGGAAGAAAAGAGAAGTTATTGCATTCCTGAGCTGATAATACATACAGGACTGACAAGTGGAGAGGAAAATTGCAGAGCATAGCAGCTGTCTCTAGTGGCAACTGAAAACTGAGCTAGGTCAACAAACGTGGCTAAAGAATAACCCAATCTAGTCCATTATTTGCAGCCCAGTAACTTCATTTTTTTGAGGGACTTCTGCTTTGTCTATTTGACCTAAAGAGAGCTAAGTAGGATAAATTAGTGATAGCTGTGGCAAATAAATGTTACCTGGAATTGAAAATTGAATTTGAAATTTGTTTTTAAATGCCTTGCAGCTTCACTGTGCAAGGCACAACTAGGCATCACATCCACTTTTTTGGTGAAATTATTGTGCTCAGCAGGTCCAAAGCTTAAAGTTAACAGTAGATCTCATTGCCGTGGGATGTTATGAAGGCCCAAAGTATAAAAGGGCCCTCAGAGGAAAAACTGATGAGAGATGGGCACACAGATGGCTGTCCAGCTGCCTATTGCCAGCAGTAAAGTGAGTATTCCTGGGAGAGGTGCAGTCAGTAACTGGTTGGTTCCTCAGTTTTCTCTTAACTCAGACATCTTCTCTGGGACATAGCCTGTCCGTGGCAATAGTGAAGAGGGACATTTGGTCAATTCATAGTTGTTTCCTATGAAAAAATGAGTCTGCCTTAAAAATCTGAGGTTCAAATAGATTAAAATAGCTGCAATATGTATTATTCTTAGCTGGTTAACTGGTGTTCTCTGTGGCACGTTAGTATCAGTCTTGTATGGTCTTGAGCTTTTGAAACATATAATTAAGTATTTGATGGCTTCTTCATCAAGAGAAACTTTAAACTTAACACCCTTAGCAGTTAGAGGACTTTTTCATTCCTTTCAGGCTGGAAAATTTCATGCTCTAGATCTGGAAGTTTCATAACAATTCCTCCCCAACGATATTGTCACTGCTTTAATAACCAGCTGATTGTTTTCTTGAGTCACTACTGGAGTCTTTGTTCTTAGGGTTACCTGCTAGACTTTGTTCTTATTTAAGCTTTTTCCTTTTCTTTTGCTTGAGAATATATGCACCATTACTCATTGTTTTTGAGCTGGGAGGTATGCTTTTAGTTGTGATTGATTTTGTAATTTAGGATAGGTTACAGTAGCAGGAGATTCTTTTGAAGAAAAGCAGAAAGTAAACAGTATCATATTTCTTTCCTTGTCTCTAAGTTGGCATTACTTTTGGGGGAAAATTCCTTTATGCAGTGATACCGAGAACTGCAGGGGCTCTGGGAGAGCCCACAACTTCAGTGACAGGCTCTTCTTTCAGGCTGATGGGAGAGAATACTTACATGAGTCCCTAATCTGTAATTTGGCAATGAGCTGTGTTTTTTCTGTCTGGATGCAGGTGCACCACCCCGGTGAAGACACTGACAAGAGAATAAAGAGTAAAGATGACAAGAGGAAAGTTGCCAGATAATTAAAGATTTAATAATAAATAGAAAAAAATAGTTTCTCTGTTACCCGAGATTGGTGCTCATTTGATTTCTTGCAAATCACGAATACTTAAAGAGGGAGAGTGATTGATGGGATTAATTAGAGCTATATCTTTAACAAGTGCTCCTAGCTATAATGGCCTCATTAATTAAAACTTGAACTTTGTAAGAAAGCTCTTTGCAATCCATATTGGTTTATGAAATGTCTTTTTGTTGTTTTTGAATGGAGGAAAAATCAGATGAACAGGTCAGTAGGGCATATGACAATTAATACGTAATGCATTACAGTGATTTATATTTCTTTGGAGAATCAGAAAAACACAAATCAACACATAAATCAAGCATAATCAGCAAGACCAGCCTTTGTGGAGATGTTTTCTTTAGCAGTCTCTGGAGGCCTGTGTTTAAATTCATCTTATGTGAGGTTACATGAACCAGTCTTGGAACTAACTGTAGTCTAAATACATCATTTTTTACGTTTCAAGCAATTTGCTTNGTCTTCGCTTCTCCAGGCTGTACAACCCCAACACAAGAAGAGGTGTATTCCTCTTCTGTTACACACTTGCATTTGTAAATAGTTGTATCTCTTAACTTGATCAACTCTTAAGAAGATAACATAAGGGTGTGCATGTTTCCACACACATCAAGGCTCTCGATCCTGCAGTCTTTTGCAAATGTAAAATGCACTTAAGTCATTCAACAGACCCTATGCTGTTAAGAAAGGATTTGTGTTCCCTGATGCTTTGCTCCGTTTTGCACGAGTTAATGTTCTTTATTAAAAGGCACAGCTTTCTTTTACTAATACATTTCAAGGCTATTCATTTCAATTTGCTAATGGTCCTCATTAATTTTAAAACATACTGATACGGTGAATATAGGAATATCCTTGGAAGACAATAGGTATACCCTCAGGACTAAAGATCATTTAATTAGCATACACTTGCTTTGGCTTTAATCCTCTAAGTATTTCTCTGTGTACTTAACTTTATTTGGCATTCCCAGGAAAATCATGTATCTGATGCTGTCTCTTAGTGTCTACAGAGCAATTGCCACTACGATCTGCAGTAAGAAGACATCCCCTTTGAAGAAAGCTGTTGAGCTATGGCTTTAGTTGGAAACTGAAGTTGGAACTGAAGTTTCAGCTGCAATTCAGACGTGTACATGCACATTTTATTAATATGCAAATAATAGAGTCCAGTATGCAGTCCTAAGTTTGTAATTAAAGTAATAGTTTGGTAACAGCACGCAGTTTAGAGAGATCTACGTACTTTCTAATTATTGTGTAGGTGCTTGGGGGTACACGAATTTCTGTAAGACAAAGCATAGCCTGTAGGAAGTGTGTATGGCAGAGAGAAACGTAGCTGGACTTGCCTGTGAACATACAGTGTCTGAGTCACTAAAGATAACATATTATGTCTTAATATCAAGTTTAATGAAGGTGTTTCATACCTATCAGTCTTGATCACTTTTCTGCAATTTTTCAGGAATTTTGAGTTAAATGTAATTTTTTTAAGAAGCCTTGTTAAAATTCTGTGTTCTTTATGTAACTCAAAAACTTGCATCATTTTTCAGCAAGGATGTTGGCTTGAAAGCAAAGAATAAAGGCAACTTGGTACTCACTAAGACACTTGGAAATAGAAACACTATTTGTTCCTTATTGAGCACAGAACTTGCACTTGCAGAGCTCTTTGGGAAACTTATCTCTTGGTTTTTTAACACTGAAGCATCACTGTTGCCTTTAGCAAAACTGAGAGTTGGGTATTAGGCTAAAAAGTACTTTTAATTACTGGAAGTGTAGATTCTTAATACTACTCATGAATACCGCATAATCTTCTTGTGAGACTAAGGGTTATGTTTCACTGCTTAAGAATATAAATTTAAATTGGTTCACTAATACAGTTCCTTTTGGCCACTGTATAAAATCATGAACAGATTCAGGCAGTGTTTCTCAAGTTTCTTAATGCGATATTCACATCCCAGATTTCTGAATCAGAAAAGTGTGTAGAGGTAAAGCATAATCAGACATCTGCTTTGTAAAGCACCTCCACCAAAGAAACTAATCTGCCTGTTATGCTAAAAAACTATTTTTCAAAAAATATTAAACACTGGGGAATTTAGATATAGCCAGCAGCCTCAAAATCAAGACTGTTCTCCAAACTTTCCAAAGTTTTGGGGCTTCCTGTGTTTGAGTTCTCGTTGTCCCCTGCACCATTTAGGATTAATTGCTCTTTCAAATACTGTAGCAGACTTTGACTGCAGAAGATTTCTTTAGAAGCTTCAGGCTTTGTGTTCAGTAAATTTCAGATCAAGTTTGTTTTGTCACCATACTGCTAAAAAGCAGCTTACAACAAAGCAAATGAAAACAATTTTCTTATCTTTTCAGTACGAAACCTTTTCTGTGTGATGAGATTGAACAGGTAAACGATCCTTTAGGCTATGCTGCAGGAGAAGACATAAAAAAGAACAAGTTCCTGTGGATTTTGCTGGGGTAGTGGTGTCTTTTCTCCCTCTGTTTTTAAGCGTACACTTGCACACTGATACTCTCTATTTTAATAATTTAGTCAAATTGATGTTTTCATACTCCCGACCTGATCATTCCCTCAGTGTCCTTCAAGGGGACAGGTTAGAATTCAGTGCTTTATCATTAAACTAACAATTGGGAACAAAGTAATTAATCTGCTCTTTCTCTATCCAAAACCCAAAATGCAGCACTGAGTAAATGGTTTCATTGATTGCAGGGAATGGTTAAAAGCAAGTCCTGTGTAGCAGTGAAATGGGATGGGAGTAGCTTTTATTCTTCTCTCTCCCTGCCTCACCTACCCTCCAAGATTACAAGTAGCTGCTGTACATTGTAAGCAAGGGGATTTTTTGTCTGTGGCTTACTTTGAAGTTTAGAAAGATACTATTTTGACTGAATAAGGGAAATGTGATATTTGGTGGTGCAATTCATAATCTATTCATCTGATAAGAATCAAGTACTGCACATTGCTCCTCCAGCGAGGCACAAAGAGTTTTGGAATCACATGCTGCTGATGAAATTATGGTTTGCCTTTCTCCAGAGAGCTTTAATGGTGGGCCATTTATAGTATGGCTTAATGGGTCAAATTCAAAGGATATTTAAACACCGTTGTAAAATGCAGATGAAGCATTAGAAGGGAAAATGGCATACCTGCATACAGTCACCCATCGTTGTCTTAAGACTTCCACCAGTGAGACAACAGGGGGATTTTGTAGCTTAAAGAGCAATTAATATTAAACAACTATTTGAAGGAGAATTGGTACTCAGCATTCATATGAAACAGTTTTGTATTGAGAAGCTGTTCATATTGTATCACATGAGTTGCTCTTACTGACATATTTCCTAATTTTTCCAAAAAGCTAAACTGACTTTTACTTCATTCCATGTCCTTGAGCTGCAAAGAGCGTTACAAGGTGTGGACATTGACTGAAAGGCAGGAGCATCTATACTTTCTCCACTTCTTTTACTTGTGGTGGGCAGAGGACGTGACTAATCGGTAATGTACTGAAGGTATTTGCCCAGAGCAGGAGAGCCCTACGTCTCTGACACACTGTTCAGAACAGTGATGAGGCTGCTCTGACTTTGGCCCTGTTCAGCAAAAGAGAGAGTCGCAAATGTCTTTTGGATCAGCCCCTCTGTGCTGACTGGCAATATGGCAAGAGAAGAAAGAATGGAGAGATACTATTTTTACCCAATCCACTGTTGTTATTTTTCTTCATCAGAAAATCCTGTGATTAGCTGTATAGAATAAGTAATTTATGTGAGCGTGCTTGCCTGTGAGAAAGTTGCAAACCATAGACATATTAGCATATTTGTTCTAATTGTTAATATTACAGCTCCGCTATGATCTCATTATACTACACTATGGCATCTGCTTTCTGTAGACAGGGGACTGGTTGTCTGGAGTATCAATTGCCTGGTGCCTGGCAGCAGCACCTATCAATCTAAAAATGGATGTGCCTTGCCCATCAAAATAAGATAAAATAAAATTCCACAAGTAATGAGCTTTAAAAAAATACTGTATTTCTGGTCTGCACATGGAATGAGTGGCATAGGGAATTCTCTTTAGTGGGTGGATGGCAAAGCAGTAAAAATGAGGTTTTGGAAAGTGCATTTTGTGTTTTCCAAACCAACAAGTAAAAATCTTACTTTCTAGCTGTCTTAAAAAAACACCTGGAACAATTTTCAACTCCAATTGTTTTTACCAAGATATTTATGCCTGACTTATTAGCGAGACAACTGAACCCAACAAAAAGTTGTACTGGATGCTTGTGGGACAGTGGATTCCAGTAGTGACACTGGAGTACAGTTTTGTGCCCCACCTAAGTTGCTTCTCCCAGACAGTCCCGGTGTTATCTTTTTCTAGAACTTTGAATGTTTTGTGGAAATAGGACTTCTTGTAACCCAATTGGGCACCTGCTTGTTTCTATCATACTGTTGATCTGCTCCAGCTCCTAAGGAGCTCTGTTTCTTGATTGCAAGGAGCACTGTAACCAGAATAATACTGGGTTACTATGCAGCACAGCTATGAGGTGTGCAGAATGCAAAGCGTGCTATTTGGCCCTCCCTGAAACAACAGGATCACACTGGACAAACTCTTCCCATGCAGAGCTGACCCTGAATTCTGCAGAAACAGAAGGCTGCAGAGCAAGTAGATAAATTCTGGAGATACTGTCATCAGAAATTCACAATTTAGAACTCACACACGAAGAAATAATAATTTTACAGTTGTGCAATAGATAGATATTTGTTAAATATCGAAGCCTTAAGCTATGTTAAATTTAAATACATTAACTTACTTGTCTAGTAATATATTAGCTCAGAGTCTTAGACTGAATTTGTTTGCAACCTGATTGAGCTAGGGACATTGCCAGTTGAAATCTAGTGAATCTTTTGGACATAGCTTAAGAAATTACTGTCACCAGCTATCTACTTCTTTCCCCTGCTGTAACTTACTGCAACCATATACACCTTGAACAATCATTTTTTAGTTTGTACCTTGCAAAGAAACTCAGGATAATCAGCAGATAATCTACTGATTCTGTGGTGAAGGTGGTAACTTGCAGCAGAAAGGGGCCATTGGTGGCGGACACATCTTGTGTTTCCTTAGGAAGGTTCAGCAAAGCTCTTAGTGGGTACCATAAATATGCAAATGCACAGCTGTGCTGGCTCTGAGCTCTGAAGATGGCATCTTGTTAAACTGTGATAATTTGATCATATTCAGTCATATATCTCAGTCCTTCTGCTACATGAGAATCTAACTCCATATCCAAAGACTTGTCTAGTGGGGCTTTTATGAATTTCAATAGATATTGCAGATGAGGAAGGCCAGAAGTCATCTATTTTATACTCGACACACGAGTTCAGAAAGTGGAAGAAGGGAGATTAGTATGGTAGAGGATGTGTATATTTGTCAGATGCATTCTTTATCTTAAGCTAAGGTTCTTGAATGATGACTGGAACAAACTAGCATAGCAGTGGCACAAGTAGAAGTTTTTGAGGTTGTTGGTTTGAACCCATAATTATTTACTTGCACACATGTGTATGTGCATTCTTGTGTACGTGCAGTGAAAAGTGCACTGAAGCCTTTGCAGATGTACCATCATATAGACATCTCTCATAAGTTTTGAAAGCCTCTTCCAGCGTTGTCTGTTAAAACGTGTGCAATGTTACCCTCAAACTGAAGAAGCACGCGTGCAGAAATCAAGGCAAATACATCAGTAGAATTAACATTATTGGAATTGTTTTGCATCACTTTCGTGACTGATTAAGGAGAAGATTTAAATATAAAACACTATTCATTTATTGAAACTCTGTTTCAGACTGTGGCTAGTTGTCCACAAGCAAAGGGCATAAAAACCTCAGAGCTAACTGTAGTGTGGACAAACAGAGCAGCAAGGCAACACCTGCTAATAATACTGGTCTTTGGACTGCTTGATCCCAAATGCATCTGGATGAGTGTGAGCCAGCATGGCTGGAGGGACAGTCCAAAGAAGCTGCATGATGCTGTTTAATGAAAGATCAAGGACAGGATATGAGCTGAGGAATCTAAAATCTTTCCGACTAGGACTTGTGCTATGGCCCCTGCTGGGCTTATAAATTGACTTGACTATAGATTATCTATGGACATGTAATATCATGGAAAAGAGTTCCAATAATAGTAATCCCTCCGCACATCTGTCTTGATTTCTGCATGCTCATTTCGCCAGTTACAGCCTGTCATTCTACACACAGGCTAGCAGACATTGCCAGCAGGAAACCTTTAAAAACCTTATGAAGAGTGCATTTGTGAGGGCTCTGGTCTATTGTCGAAAGGAAATGAAACGAATAAGAAATTAAATAATCACAACAGTTGTTTATTGTTTCAATGAGAACAAAGTGCAGGCTTGTCCATGGAAGAAAGACCAAAGACAGTGTGGATTTGCAACCTGATGCTCAAATGTCTGAGGTATGTTTTGTTTCACTTTGCTGTGTTACCATTGTATGAAAGAGAGCATTGCAACATGAAAAACGGAGAACACAAGGAAGCAATTCTTTCCTGCTGTTTTGACTTTGCATGAATTTTTAACACCTTTGTTGGAGACCGAATGTCTGGTGTGACTTCAGTCAGGATTCCTCCTGGGCACTCTGCTGAAGCAGCTGTAGTTTTCTGTTGCAGTTTCCTGCTTACAAGGAAGTTTAGCTAAAAAATAATAACAATAATAATGAAGCAGTTGCTATAACCTTGTTTTTCACCTGCTGAATTTTGGGAAGTGGGATCTCCGTGGTGTTTGTAGGAAGAAAAGTCCCTTAGGTACTACGCTCTTTCAGACTATCGCCGCTTTTGGCACTCCTGCTGGACTTTGTGTTGTTAAGTTTTTGAGTAATATTTGGAGAAAACAGTAAAAACAAGTGAACTGCTTGTTTACCGTGAGTCTGTTGTGCAGAGTTCTGCCTTTCGAGAGAACAGCAATTTCGGAAAAGTTCATTTTGCGCCTGACAGGTTTGGCCAGCCCGGGTCAGCCTCCTGTTATGGGCCTGGGCGTTGCCGGCCGGTCCTCCCTCAGTGCTGGGTTACTTACCCCCAGGGCTGAGCTTGCCCTCGCCCAGGCTGTGAGGGAATGCCATCCCACTGCTGGGGTGCTCTGCGAGAGGATCCGTTTCTCCTTGCCTTCTCACCCCACCGAGGCTGGCCCTTGGGAGGGAGAGAGGAGGTGTTTTGCTGTGGGCGCAGCACGAAGGGCTGGCTTTGGGAGCGCGGATCCCGGCGGAGGCAGTTAGGTGGAGCGGGTTTTCCTGCAATTGTAGGGGAGATTTTCCTGTTGTGTTTTGGCCGCGACTGTCTCGCAGTTGCAGATGCAGTCAGCGCTGCCACAGGATTGCTGGGACGGTGGTGGCTGTGACTGCCTGTCCCGGCTGGGCTGCTGGTGCTTTCCGAGAGGGTCAGCGCGGTCCCTGTCTCCGCAGCAATGTTTCAGCCAGAAGATGTAGGGCGGGATCCAGCGGTGGGTATGCGGCTGGCTGGCTTCTTGGGAGCTGGAGCTGATACATATGCGTAGGCTTGCCATCGAAAGTAATTTAGGAAGTATTTTATAATGCGTTTAGCAGTCGTAAGGGAGGAGTTGAGGTTTGTTCTGTTGGTGTGATGAATTATCTTTTCGGTACTGAAAACTCAGGAAAAAAGGGAACCTTTTAGCAAAGAGTATTTTTTGTCTTGTGTTTTGAAACAAGGGCTTATTGTTGTCTTGTTAATTGTCGTAAAACTAGTGAGAGAGATAAAGGGGACATGAGCATCTTCATTGTGTTAACAACATCTGGAACATTAAAATTCTGTTTTAAAAATAACAGATGAAGGCTGATACACATGTTTACATGAGAAGAATGAGAAAAATATGGTCATTCCCTAAAGCCTGCTCCACTCCTTGTGCAAAGTATTTCAAGTCCCATTTATTTATGTGTAACTGATGAAGTTACATAACCTAAAGTGAAGATGTGTTTAAGAATGGTGGCCGAGAGAGAATGTTTTTTCAAAAGATGTACTTTTTGGCACCAGTATGCTCAGAGTGATGATCTGGTCACTACAGTTATTTTATATGCAAGTTCTGTAGCCGTAATAGCCCACAAAATGTGCCATACATTTAAGAGGATGAGAAGCGTGTGTAGTCCACAGATACCGAATTTCTAATGTGATTTTCCCAGTACAATATTTCAAGCTGAGCAATTGTCTGAGAAGAAGATAAGCTGACATTCAGTCAAGTTTTGAAGTAGATATTTAACAAGCTCCTGGAAAAAAAAGCTGGAGGCTGGAGGTTGTGCAGATGCATGCCAGTAATTCTTTCATGAGTGCCACTCTCTTTATTACAGTAACGGTGACCTGCTTGCTAGCTGACAGGAAATGTACAATTTATTCTAGTTTTTTGAGATAAACTCTGAGACTTTATATGTTGCTGATGAGGAACATCTCACAGGGATGTAATTAAGCTATTGTTTTCTCTTTCCATGCTATCTTAAAAGCTACTAAGCTATTTTGTGAGTGACATTGAGAACCTTTTACTTGAGAGGCCTGTCTGGGGTATTGATACAGTTACTCAGAAGCGATTGCTCATTTTAGTTGTTTTTTCCCACTCCCTTTTGGGATGTTCTGAAGCCTATCTGCTGGTAAATGAATTTGAGGATGTCAAGTAAACTAGTAAGTAGTCCAACCCAACTCATAAGTAGTCCAACCACCTGTAGCCAATGGATCCTTTTCGTGTGCATATGTGTGCCTGCATACGTATGTGTGTGTTTGGCAGAACACTTAAACATTTTCCATTCATTTCATGAGGCTACTCAGCAAGGCTTTTCCAAAGATCAGGATCTCCTTGAGCACAGAAGAGCTGTGCAAACCGAACACCACTCACATCTCAGGACTGGAGGGAACTGGGATTCTAAGCAACAAAGACAGCGTATAGTGACAGTTCAAAAAGACAACACTGTCACTTGACAGAGTGAGCTTAAAATTAATGTGGGAGCTTCTGGCTGTTGTACAGTTTTCTGGTTGATGTCAAGTGAAGCACAGGTAAATTGGATAATTTTTTCTTATCACTTTACTAGCTGAATTAGAAACTGGGGTTACCTGGTTTCCTAACTTACTTCAGCTCCCAGAGCCTCTCTCTGATTATCAGTAGAGCTTAAAAAGACTAGTGCTATTTACCACGTCAGTTTTTAAGCTGCAAATTACATTGCTGATACAATGTAGCCCTTTGCTGCTCCTCTTAATTTCTTAGCTTGAAGCAAAGAAGTTTTGCCACAGTGCGGTTACTAAAAACCTGTGGGGCAAGACTATATGGCTGTGGTTAATCACTGGTTTGTCTCAGGTCTTTAAAAAGTCTTTAAAGGATAACATTCTTAAAGGATGTAAATGCATAAAAGAAAATATTTGACATCACCAGGGTTTATTGTGGTATGTTTCTGTTAAGTAACACTTTCTCAAGAAATAAAATACATGTGGGTGTGCCTCTGGCAAGCACTACAGCATTACTGGTTCTTTGCAAAAAGCACTAGCTGACATGACTTAGAAAGTCCTCAAGAGAGGTTAAGTGGAAACTTGCCACCTTCTTCGGATTTAGCTTTATTAGCAAGGAATGAAAACTAAGACTTTGCATCTCATTGTGAGTGAGGGGTGGTACCTCACTGAACAGGCTGGGTTGAGATGCCAAACCCTTGAGCGTTTAGGGGCAGAACAGCCAGCTCTTGTTAACCACTACATACAGCTCTGTACTTCTGTCTCTTCTTGGCTGATTTTGCTGTTTTCGTTTTGTGCCTTCTTGTGTCGGGGTCAGAATTTTTACTCATGCACTATTTTACTCATGCACTAACCGTTTTGCGTTATTTGGGTTAATATTGCTATTTGGTAATGCCAAGCAGCCTGAGGAGAGGGTTAGTAAAGTAGTTACCATGCTCCTTGGTATTGTGAGTGGGAGAAACCGAACCCTTTGAAGCCTATTAGACAGCTGCAGTGGGACAGCAGGAAGGACAGGGATGAACAGTTGGAAGGACAAGCGTCTTGCACCTGGCTCATGATCTGCAGTATAGGAAGACAAGCTACTATTTTGTCAAAAAACTATGAATAAAATACAGAAGTTGAAGCTAGGTTTGTCATGCCAAGCAAGCTGGTCTTAAGACTTAGCGCAGACCCCATTGTGTCTGGTTCTCAGGAACTGTCTGCTTGTCCTTCACGTGCAGCAGGGACCAGAACCATCCAGAAAAATTCCCACTCAGTAGTGTCAGCTGGAAATGAGTTGCTTTGGGATCATTCTCCTGCAACTCAATTCGGTTTTCCATGTATCCTCTTAGATCTTTAAATATAGAGAATGATAGAAATGAGGCACGTTGGAAGAGAATTATTTGAAGCAAATTTGACTAAACAAGTGATTGTTGAGCTCTTAAAAATAACAAAGAATAGATGTAGATTCTCCATTTTCTTTTTTAAAGCTCAAGAACACTGGGATTAGTTATTTATTAGTTGATGTAGCCTTAATTTCTTATGTTCTTAAGTTCCTTTTATACCTGGAATGAAATGAGCACATCTAGAAAGTGCAGATCATTTAATCCTAAAGATAATCTAAAATAGTTTAAATGAAATGCCTTTAGAGATGCCTGTTTCTTCCTATTGACTACCAAGGGACCCTAAAGAGACCAGATTAGATGAAAGCCACCCTGCATGTTTAGGAACCACTGTACAGCAAGAGAGAGGAACTGCTCATTTTGCTAGTGATTTGCTACAAGGTATTTGCAGATTTCTGTTTTGGTCTACAGGGCCAAAGAATACTCCTAAAATCATTTTGCTAATGGAGAACAGGAACCTAGTACCCCAGGACGGAGTGGCAGAAGCATGCTCGTGGTGGCCCCAGTGACACCAGTAGGACAGGAAACATCTCTGAGCAGTCCTTGGGGTCTGGCAAGAGCCCTCGTGAGGGTTCTGCTCCCCAAATGGAGGAGCAGCAGCCCTGCCGGTTCCCATTTTGTTATTCCTGGGCCCAGGAAGCCTGAGCTGGATGTTTCCTGCACCAGTGACAGAGGTTTCTGTCAGAGGCCTAAAATAGATTACCTTCAGAGCACAGATATAATTTGTTCCTTGTCCTCCACCCTCCCGTCGTTCACAGCTAATTTCCCCTTCTAATTACCTGATTACAATCTTGATTTTTAAATACACCATTGATCTTATGAAGCTCAGTGTACTGAGAGTACAGCAGGCATAAATTAGACGGAGCTCCTCCATGTTGGACAGTGGGATTTTTTTGCAGTCACCAGAATCTCTTTGTAGTCTTTGCAAATGTCCAGAATATAACTGAGAACGTGTGTTTGTTCTTTTAAAAAAAAATAAAAAACCTTTTATAGGCTTTTTTAACAATCACTTATGAGGAGCAGAGAACAGGACAGCGAGAGGCTAGCATTGTGTGCCTTGGAATGCGACAGGGATAGCTTTATAAACACAAGGAGCTTTATTTTGTCGAAAGTGCATCTTACACGTAGTTTAAATTCAGAGTCCTGTGTGGTGGGTGAGGTCACACCTTAATACCTGTTGTAGTTCCTGGGACATTTCTTGCTGCTCTTTTAAAGGCTCTCTTTGATAAGAAAGCAGACCTTGGGGTTCTTCCTTGAGAATTTATAATGTCATTACCTAAGTGAAGGCGATCATTATGAATTTAAGTAGTGTTTATGACTCCTTTTACTTAGCTGCAGGACAACTTTCTGGAAAGAGAATACAATCATTTCTTTAAGCCACCCTAAGATCTCCCATGAAAACTTGCAGTAGCTTAAGGGCCTCGGTGTTTCCAAGCTGCACTAAATTACGTATCACTGTGTGTGAACACATATGACCAGAAGGAGTGTGATGAACTATTTCTGGCTATTTCTGTTGCTGTATCATCTACGCTAAAGGTCAGGGAGTACCATGTCACCTAAGGCATTACACAAGTGAAATTCCCAGCTGGGGAGAGGTGAGAGATTTCTAGCTCTACTGTGCAACCAAACCCCTATGAAAACTGATGGTATTTGCTCTTTACTATTTGGGTAAAATTATTTTACCTTCCTTTTTTTGCAGAGTAGCATCCATCATCTCTGAAGCTGTCAGGTTGAAATGACAAAGAAAAAAATGAGGGGGCGTAATACAGCAATATGTCCCCTTTGGCAAGCTTTCCCAGATATTTGGGGCTGCTCTGGTCGTTGTTTCCCATGCTGCCAGTATCCAGGCCAAGATGTGAACCCATTTCCTCAATATTTGTTGTTGTATAGCCATGATATACCCCAGAATAAATTTCTCAAATGAAGAGTGTGAATTTAATTGGAGAAGAGGATTTTGGAGCAGATATTGTTAAGAGGTCACTGATGATGCCAGTGGACCTATGCTCATTCACATGTGCTAAAGATTAAACAACCCTTTCCTTTCACTCCCTGAAGCATTTAGAGGAAATACTAAATCTTGTATCTAAAGAATGTAAAGCTATAAGAGTTACAAGAATATAAAAAATAAAGGTCAAAAAGCATTCCAAATGTATACTAGTATAGATTTATGCATACATGTGTAATACTGTATCTAATACTATAGATAATGTAAATCAGCTATTTATTGATTGCTTTGGGATTTACAGGACATGATTTTCTTTTTCTTGCCTGTTAGCTTTTGAGGCTTAGTTATTGTTTTAGCTCCCATGAGAAGGAACGTAATGTTATGCCAAAGACCATAATTCTGTGAGATGTTCTTGTCTCACTGAATAACATACAGGATTCGGCTTTTTGAAAATATATTCTCCTACTAGCATACGTTTAAACCAGAGAGGGATGTTGTCTAGGCTTTACAACACTACAAACAGCATAGCAGATGCGCTTTTGCTGTATTAATATCCTTTAAATGTTACAAACAACTATTTCAATGTCATGGAAACACTGCATGTAACTTCTAGACAAGGCAGCTAATCATTCTTCTGTCACTGAAAATATATCAATAGGATGAACTAGTAATATTCTTTTATGCTGAGTATTTGTTTTTGCATATCAGGAGCTGTTGAACAGCACCGTCGTTTGAATATTTACTAATTTGCACCGCTTTGATAAAAAACAGTGGGAAAACAAATATTTGCTTGCTTCAGGGTGTGTGCGGCTTGCTTTCTTTAGCATTATATAAGTTTTCATTAAACATTTCTAAAGAAAGAAAAATCTCGGTTTTGATTATTAGTTCCTTTTACACTACTTACAGAAATTACACTAGTTACACGAATATCTCACTAGCTGTGCTGCTGGCAATTACTGGCATCATGAGTGCTCATAGACTTCAGTGTCTGTTGCAGAAGAGAAAAACTGTAATGGACTTGGGACAAACTGGGCTATGAAGCAGTCCCTTGGTTTAATCACATTTTAAATGCTTATTGAATGTGATGTGAAAAAATCCCATTCACTTTTAGGAAGGAAAAGTTGTTCCCAAGACAATTTTGTGTATATCCTAGGACAGGATAGAAAATGGCGAAAAGAACATGATTTTCTTTTTTCTTTTTTTTTTTTATTTTTTTCCCAAAGCTAACAGAAATTGCAAGTGGTTTTTTTATTGCCCATAACAGATTTTATGACAAAAACGTAAATTTAAAATTTTCCTTTTATAATGCACTTAACAGAAAAATACTGCCACTTCGAAAACTACAGCTGTGTATTATGATAGTAGCCTGCTTAAGCACTTGCCATAGTTTAATCAGGAATAGTGTGTGTTGACTGTAATGTTTCTTGTACTATAAACCTAGGATACATATATGTATGCACACACACATGCATGCATACATGCCTAACACACATTTTTACGTCTCATACTTACATGTTCATATTTCATACAAAATTTCATTTGATATTTATATAATGGCAGTTTAATAAATTTGATTTTCTAACTGAGAAAGTTGGCAAGTGTTTTCTACAAAAATACTTAATCTTCAAGTGTTTGGTGTTTAATTTAGCCTGTGGTCTTGTATCTATTTATGAACATTCCTATATATGCAGGACCAGGGTTGAGATAGCCTTACTGTAGTAGACATTCAGTAGTGGCCTTAACACAACAAATTCTTAGAAAATATTGTTAGAAAAAATGCTATTCGAACCTGCTTGGGTGTATTTTGGCCATAATTCACCAAAACACGACAAACTGCAATTTTGCCAGAGAGATAACACATCAAGGAATTTTGAAACATGGCAGAAGTCCAGCTCTTTTCCCCAGTGCTATTTCTTAAGACGCTTAGCATTTACAGAATGGCCTACAGCTCTGTTTCCTCCTTCAATGTCGCTGAGTTCACTACAATTTAAAAGTTCACTGAAACAGCTTTAATTTATACTATGAGCTCTACCTTAACTAGAGTGGAAAGCGAAGCTTCTTAGGACATCCTGTTGCACCACTTTTTCACTCCTGGTAGACTCTCTTCTCACCTTCCCTGGAGATTGTAGGAGGAGCTGGAATAGAAAAGGAGCAGGAGGCAACATGTGGAACACTAAAACATTGGCTGCTACTTTATTCTAATAGTTAGTGATTTATTCTGGGGAGAATTTTGTATTGTTTTACTGTCAAAAAGTGACCTCAGTATACTGGAATTCTTGATACATTCATTTTTAAGTGTAGTTTTATATGTCAGGCATTTTACCTTAGACATTATGTTAACACTTCAGAAATACCATGCTCTGGCCTGAATGTGCTGAATTAAGGTGAAGAATGTTCTTTGGCAATATCACGCTATAATTACTTTGTTAATACAACAAATGTAAATAATTATCAATATTATTGATCATCTAGTTAACACCAATGAAAAACAGATAAATGTAAAGACCATGTCAGGTCACCAGTCACCTCTGGTGAGTATTGCTATTTAGACTGAAATGTCCTATCTAGATCCAACTTTAAAGAATGCTGTTAGCTTTTTGAAGTATTTTATTATTGTAGCATCACCAGGTCCTATGCTATTACTGCTGGATGTTTGTCTTTTTCCCAAGGAGGTTAGCAGAATAATAGTTTTGGACATTAATTACAATTTTCTGATTGTTGTTTGGGTGCAGAAAGAGTGCTAGCCTGTGTACAAGAGCCATATGGGGGTATTTGCTGTGAGAACAGCTCCATGTAGCAACGTGTGGTTTGTAATACCATTCATAGAATGGTTTGGGTTGGAAGGGACCTTCAAGATCGTCTAGTTCCAACCCCCCTGCCATAGGCAGCGACACTTTCCACTAGACTACGTTGCTCAAAGCCCCGTCCAACCTGGCCTTGAACAATTCCAGGGATGGGGCATCCACAACTTCTCTGAGCAACCTGTTCCAGTGTCTCACCATCCTCATGGTAAAGAAAGTCTCCCTAAGATCTAATTGAAATCTACCCTCTTTCAGTTTAAAACCATTACCGCTCATCCTATCGCTACACTCCTGATAAGGAGTCCCTCGCCATCTTTTCTGTAGGACCCCTTTCAGATACTGGAAGGCTGCTATAAGGTCTCCTTGGAGCCTTCTCTTCTCCAGGCTGAACAACCCCAACTCTCTCAGTGTGTCCTTATAGGAGAGGTGTTCCATCCCTCTGATCATCTTCATGGCAGGTCGAAGTCTTTCCTGTGCTGAGGGCTCCAGAGCTGTACGCAGTACTCCACGTGAAGTATCATGAGACNTGGCATCCCTTCCCTCCAGCGTGTTGACTGCAGCACACAGCTTGGTGTTGGTGGCAAACTTGCTGAGGGTGCACACAATCTCACTGTTGCCAACAAAGATGTTAAATAGTGCTGGTTCCAGTACCGACCACTTGAACATTGACCCGTTGACTGCAACTCTTTGAGTGCAGCCATCCAGCCAATTCCTTATCCACCTAGTGGTCCATCCATGAAATCCATGTCTCTCCAACATAGAGACAAGGATGTTGTGTGGGACAGTGTCAAATGCTTTGCACCAGTCCAGGTAGATGATGTCAGTTGCTCTTCCCTTACCCACCAATGCTGCAACCCTGTTGTAGAAGGCCACCAAATTTGTCAGACATGATTTGCCCTTAGTGAAGCCATGTTAGCTGACACCAATTACCTCCTTATTTTCCATGTGCCTTAGCAGAGTTTCCAGGAGGATCTGCTCCATGATCTTGCTCGGCACAGGGCTGAAACTGACTGGCCTGTAGTTCCCTGGGTCTTCCTTTTTTCCCTTTTTAAAAATGGGGGCTATGTTTCCCCTTTTCCAGTCGCGGGAAACTTCACCGGACTGCCACGACTTCTCAAGTATAATGGATAGTGGTTTAGCAACTTCATCTGCCAGACCCACGGATGCATGTCATCAGGTCCTATGGATTTGTGCACCTTCAGATTACTTAGATGGTCTCGAACCCAATCTTCTCCTACAGTGGGTGGTTCTTCATTCTCCCAGTCCCCGCCTTTGCCCTCTGCAACTTGGGTGGCATGGCTAGAACACTTGCTGGTGAAGACCGAGGCAAAAAAGTCATTGAGTACCTCAGCCTTCTCCATATCACAGATAACCAGGTGTCCTGTTTCCTTCCCGAGAGGGCCCACATTTTCCCTAGTCTTCCTTTTATCACTGACATATCTATAGAAGCTTTTCTTGTTGCCCTTGACGTTCCTGATCAGAATTAATTCTATCAGAGCTTTAGCTTTCCTAACCTGATTCTTGGCTGCTCGGACAGTTTCTCTGTATTCCTCCTACCTGTCCTTGCTTGCACCCTCTGTAGGCTTCCTTTTTGTGTTTGAGTTTGTCCATGTTCATCCACGCAGGCCTCCTGGCTTTTTTGCCTGACTTCCTCTTTGTTTGGATGCATCGCTCCTGAGCTTGGAGGAGGTGATCCTTGAATATCAACCAGCTTTCTTGGGCCCTTCTTCCCTCCAGGGCTTTATCCCATGGTACTCTGTCAAGCAGATCCCCGAAGAGGCCAAAGCCTGCTCTCCTGAAATCCAGCTTGCTGTGCGCCCTTTTTGCTGCCCTAAGGATCTTGAACTCCACCATTTCATGGTCACTGCACTCAAGGCTGCCCTTGAGCTTCACATTCCCCATCAGCCCCTCCTTGTTGGTGAGAACAAGGTCCAGTATAGCACCTTTCCTCATTGGCTCCTCTATCACTTTTTAATGTCACATGAGTTTTTTAGACGATAGAAGTGTGTTGCTTCCTGTGAGGAAGTGCTTACAGTTCTGGTTCATGGAAGTCTCCTTCCACCAACACTTTCTGGTATTTTTATCCTGCTGCTTCTGTATACTGCTTTCTGTACTTAAAGAATGAGGATCATCCATAACACTGGCATTCCCAGCAATGAAAAATCAGAAGTCGGCCTTCAGTCAGGCCTGGGCTGATTTCGGGGCCACCATTTCACCAGATTTTCCTATAAATAGTAATGTTTCAAAGAGTGATGAACTGCATATTTTATGTCCTCCTCAGGAAAGTTATTTTTGGGCTTTGATTACTAGGGTCTCATTGAGATCAATGCTAACAGTATTCTGGACTTTGGTAGAATCGCTGATCCATAATTTTTCAATTATAAAACAAATGGAAGGTATAATACAGCATTTTTGCAGCATAGCATTTCATCCAGTTATGAAACAGCTTGACTGATTTTTTTATCTATTCAGCTCTACTGGTACTTAACATACTGAAATTTATCTAGTTCAGTTTTGGTTTTAATTTCTCTCATGTCTCTTTACTTCTGTGCAGCTGAAGGCAGTAATACCACCTGCAAAATATGTCATGCTTAAAACAAGAGCTACAAAGATGCTAATTCCACTAGTGTCAGTAGAAGTCTTGCCATGAACTACATTGAGATCGAGATTTCATTTACTGCGTTGCTTACCACATATTGCATAACTAATAGTTATGTGCTGGGGAGATGCCAGTTCCAAAGTTACTTAAGTATATTTTTGATTTTTAAATAACACTTGTCTTTTGACAGTCATTTTTACTTTGATATCTGTTCTTAAAACTACCTCTGGTGGGTAGAAAAATAATACTTCTCATTTCAGTGACATTTTGGTAATAGTATAATTTTCTGCCAGTAATTCCATAGTTTTGCAAATATGAAACTATGTACTCGAAATTCCTTCTTTCCTATCTGTGTCTGGAGGCTCTCTATGTGGCTTTCCATTTATGGGCCATGTTGAATATGGAATAGAACCGTGTGCATATATAAACCATGCGTATTGAGTTTCTGCCTAATCTTCCAGTTTACTGTAGCTATAGAGTCTCTACCAGTCTCAAGAAAAAAAATAAATTACTGAATATGAAACCTTAAGTCAAGGGCCAGTGAGTTTGAAAGATTTTGTAGCTGGATCAGCAGCACAATCTGTACCTCAGGCACCAACCTACAAGTTGAAGCAGAATTGCAGTTGATTAAAGAGTAATCACTGGATTGCCCAGAAAATGCAGCCCCTCTTCAGTGCCTCTTAAAGGATTTGTTATTCAGTCCCAGATGCAGTGTGTTTTGACTTATTAGCAACTGCAAAAGAAAACAGGGAAATGTAATTTTTTGATTTCTGTCAGTGCGCTCAACTTTGATTACCTTGGAAGATAGGCTCTTATTCCAAGACGTTTGCAGTCTCAGATCAGATTTTGGCACTCTTGCTCATGCTGAATAGCATTAGTCAGGGCTGAGCTGCTGCTCATTCAGGTCAGATAGATCAGAATTAGTCATCAATTGAGATAGTGGTATTCAAACATCTTTCCATGAGGCAGTGATGCCAATGTTTTTCTGCTGCTTTTATCTGTTTATCTGTACCTCTCTTTTATATAAGCACCATAAAAAAACCTTAAGTTAAAAAAGGTGCTTTAAGCAGGAAGCTGAATGAATGAAACTGTTTGGCATACAAAGGAGCAGGAGGGATTTTATACAGGAAGGATAGCATGGAAGAAAGCCCCGTATTCCAGACACGATCCTAAGGAAGAAACCCTGAAGTTTGGCAGGTTTTCACTGGACTGCCAATAGATGAGCAATGATTAGCTTGCCTTTTTAAAATGTTGTCTCCTGCCAACCCCAAATCCCCTTCTCCTGTTTCCAGTGCAGCATTCAGCCTGCAGGATAAGTGGATGATGAGGTACACACTTGTGGTGTGGAAGGGATTCAAACAATGTGAATGAGATTTCGATCTTCTGGGACTTCTGTGATACAGAGAGTGAAGAGGAGGAAAGGCAAACTGGTCTTCGTTTGTAGAAAAGGCTTTCATCTTTTCTGTGCTCTGTGGCTACGGCTGAGGAGAGACGAGGGGAGTTGTCTTCCTGCTTATATCAAATTGCCAGGCCTTTAATTTTGACCAGATGCACCATGCAATTATGGCAGATGATGGATAGTTATAAATGAATTAGTCTTTGGCAAACTGAACTTTATTTCAAGTAAGATCAGCATCACAGAAGATACAGGAAAGCAAATTTTGTGATGGGATCAGTGCATTTTTTAAATGCTCAGATTTCTTGGCAGAATGAAAGAATGCATTAGTGCAAAGAGGCAAAGTATCCTAATTCGTGAGCATAGCTCTGGAACAGACGCCTTGCTGCTCTTCCCACAGAGAAAGTGGGACTCAATACCGATGGGCAGTCTGAACCTTGCCTCTGTTTGCTGAACTTTCCTTTGCGCTGTGGTTCATATTGGGGTTATAGGTAGCATTCCTGTCACTGCCATTGCGCTCCCCACGCTAATTGTCATGAAGTACAGAAGGTTCAAGCACGCTTGCTTCCCAAGGCTGCTAATGAGCCCTGAGCTCTCCTCACCCTTAATGAACTAAGGTTTGTTTGTGGGGGATTCTTGTCCGTCCCTTCTTTTCCCTGGTCAGAGGAGGAGGCAAGAGTTCACACAACCGAACAATGACTTTACAGTGTAAAGACGATGCAGCTGTGCCATCTGAAGCCATCCTCAGTTATGAGCAACAAAGCTTAAATAGATTGTACTGTGAAGAGGTACAGCTCTGTGAGTGTGAAGCATAGCTTTTGCTTCTGCTTCACTGACCTGTCTGCTTGCAGCAGCGACGGGCCCTTGACGGGAGCTTAGGCAGGGAGAGCTGTGTAGGGTGACTCTTTCAAAACCACTCTCTGTAACGCCGAGTGCAGGAAAGGAAGCAAAATGAAGTTTCAGTTGATCTCTGACGGGGGTGTACTGCTGCGTTCTCCAGAAAATCCCATGCCCTCCATTTAGAAGTCATTGATTCCTAATCCACTTCAGGCTGATTACTAAGGCCGCTAAAGCAAGCAGTAGTTCCTAAGTTTTAGCAATAGACAGCACTCACCAAAACTGCAAGCACACGCACACATTTCACTGTCTTACTTTCTAGAAGCGCTTCTTGTGCTATAGGTTAGGATCATCAGAAATGTGGGCTAAACTACTGTTTATCATTTACTTCATCCACCTTTCTTCAGGCATCTCAGTTACAACGCTGTGTGATCCTCTGGCTATATTTATCTTTCTGCAAATATATATGTGATATATGTCTGTGCATATGTGTCCAGGTACATAAGCACAAAAATACAGGTACATATAAATACAGCTACATATGTTCTTGAAATACATAGGAGTATATTAGTATATGATATATTTATGATATATAGATTACATGTAAAAATATCACATGCTTTCCTAGAAACATTATTCCCTGTATATATTCAGATATGTATTTACACAGGTAAACACAGATGAACTCTAAATGCTGTACTATTGCTATAATAGCAAATAAAAATTTCAGTCTGGGAAAATAACTGTTAATTATAATAGCAGTGAGAGATTTAAGGTTATCAGTTATAATACTCTGGACTAATCCTTGCACAATGCTATGCAAAGATGAAGGTTTTTTTAAAACTTATTAGTAGATTAGTAAAGCCAAAAGCAGCATCTGCAGAAGAAATCTAATTTTGCTGTAATAGGCTGTTTGAAGGTCATCATTTTGATTTTTAACAATGCACAGAAACATCTGCCGTTTTCCTCGATTGCATGAGAGAGAAAGGGAAAGGGAAAGAAATTAAGAAGGTGCTTTTGTTTTGCATTTTTAAGTGAAAAGAGGCAAGAAAAAAAATAAAGCAGTCCAGGTTTAAATACCTTGATGTGTGCATGTGCAGGTTCAAAACTTTAGATTGCTCTCCCTCCTGGCGTGGTGGGTTGATAGCCCCGGGAGCAGTGGCGAAAGTTGACAACCCCCCACGGCTGACCCCTCATGTTCTCTCTCGCCTAATCGAATTTTACGTGTGTTTCCAGATAGCTGATCAGCTTCCCTGGATTTCGCTGACGCCACAGGAAAGCTTTGCCTGAAGATGGAAACACTGGAGTCGGAACTGACCTGCCCTATCTGTCTGGAGCTGTTTGAAGACCCGCTGCTGCTGCCTTGCGCTCACAGCCTCTGCTTCAACTGCGCGCACCGCATCCTGGTCTCCCACTGCGCCACCAACGAGCCGGTGGAGTCAATCACCGCCTTCCAGTGCCCAACCTGCCGCTATGTCATCACCCTCAGCCAGCGCGGTCTAGACGGGCTCAAGCGCAACGTCACCCTGCAGAACATCATCGATAGGTTTCAGAAAGCCTCGGTCAGTGGGCCCAATTCCCCCAGCGAGACCCGCCGGGAGCGGGCATTTGATAGCAACAGCATGTCGTCCTGCGAGAAGGTCCTCTGCCAGTTCTGCGACCAGGACCCTGCCCAGGAAGCAGTGAAAACCTGTGTTACCTGCGAGGTGTCCTACTGCGAGGAGTGCCTGAAAGCCACTCACCCCAACAAGAAGCCGTTCACTGGCCATCGTCTCATCGAGCCCATTCCGGACTCTCACATCAGGGGATTAATGTGCTTGGAGCACGAGGACGAGAAAGTTAACATGTACTGCGTGACCGACGACCAGTTAATCTGTGCCTTGTGTAAACTGGTTGGGCGACACCGTGACCATCAGGTGGCAGCTTTAAGTGAGCGCTATGACAAGCTAAAGGTTAGTGCTACCTATCTGCCTTTCTAGTCGAGTAGCATGTAGTTGAGAAGGAAAGTGCCCTTTGACTGCATGCTAAATTCTTCATTTGGGCAGGGGTTGGGAAAGGTAGGTATGCGTTTTCTAAACAGATGAGATACACACACAGATCTATACATACGTTTGCTCATCACCATTGAAAAGGTGTCGGATTTTGCTTAAGGAAAGATTCCTCAGTTGTGCTTTGCTTTCTTTATAGCTATCATAAGGAATATGCAGCGTATATTACTGTTTAGGTGAATTTTCATATCTACCTACAGCTTTATTTGTGGCAGCTGGCAAGGTTTAGTGCTGACTGCACATACACAGGCACTGATTGAAATGTCAGGCATTCTTTGCGTACGCTCTGCTGTTGATTATTTTTCATTTGGTTGCTTTCATTGTGAAAAGCCCTTTGCATCACCGCTAACAGGCGATGCATTTATCCGTGCTGGCTTCAGGGATGCCAGCTGCCCGCCCAGCCAGGGAAACCGAATGCCGGCTCTGCTCTACCCGCGCTGCCTCCCACCCGAGCTCACAGGCGACACAGTCCTGGAAAACAAAACCAAAATTGTTTCTGAGCTTCTTGTGGCATTCCCACGGTTCAGTGAGCTCCCAGCATGTCCCCCCTTGCCAGGTAGCCAGGCAGCTCCGGCAGCCCCCTGGCCCCCACGCAGGATGCCCTGGGTGGGGTGGCAGCGGGCAGCCGGGTCGCAGGGCAGTGTGGTGGCTCTCCAGGCTGTCGGTGGAGGCACAGCTCCTGCTGAACAGTGAGGCCACTACGAGTGGCCTCCCACCCACCTGGCTGCATGTTCCTCTCATGCCAATTTGGGTGCTGCTGCAGAGCAAAGGCAGGAATTAAGCACCCCATGCTTTCCTCCACCCAGTCGCTCCAGACGGTCTGCGTGTGCCTGTGCGTGGCTTGGGGGGGATTTTTTTAAAGATGGACTGCAATCGAGAAATCACAAGTGTGGCGGGCAAAGATGATCCACCAGCCTTCCCACATGGGATTTCAGAGGTGGAAAAAGAAACTGAATTAATAGGTTTAACTACCCGAGAGGGGTTTTCTTAAATACCTTCAGACAAAGATCTGTGGCTGCACATGTCTGGGATAACTTTATTATGTGAGTGTGTGTAAAAGCTGCATACACACGCTGTGTGGGTTTTGTGCCTCTGTGCATGTGCAAACATGCAGATCATATTCTGTGATTGTAGTAACACAATGAAAAATGCTTCTTCACCTGGACCTGAAAGCTTCCTTTCATCTCTTAAAGACTTTTCTATTTACTAAGGAGGAGTTGTTATTTTTGCTTTCTGAACTGGTTTGTTATTTTAATAGGTAAGAGTTTGGCCATTGATAAAATGGGACATGGACTATAAATGTGAATAGAAGGTGCATGGATTTACGGTGGTTTTCAGTAATCCAGCAGGTTTATCTCCTTAACAGGTGCTACTATTTAGTAAGCTAAGGGTGTATTGTTTATCAGCTTTATGTGAGTAGGAATGCAGTACTTAGCATGAAATACCTTCAGCATTAAATGCTGGATAAGTATATTTTTGAGGATGTAAAAAAATAGTAAACATTTCTTAGTGTCGATGTACAACACATACAGCAAGTCTTGAAAGAAGACTTTAAAAGGCATGTCTCTTCTCTTGAGATCTTTGACTTAATATTGCAGATAGTTAGGGAAAAAAATGAGGGTATTTTTGCACGATCTGTGACTTTTCTGTGCAAAGATGCCTAAGCAAACCCTGAATGGGTATCTCAGGCAAGTAACACTTACATTAGATGTTACCCAGTTTAGCTACCTTGGCAGAAACCTAATAGAGTACTTTCTGCCAGCCTCCTTGAAGAGTAATTCAAGTAATAATTTAATGGTTAGCATAGGCCTGGGTCAAATAACTCTTTCCTTAAAATTGGCAACTCTTATCATTGTTTATAATACCTGTACAATTTCTTTTTTTTTTTTTAAGGTGTGGACTTTCTTTGTTATCTAAACTATCTAAAAGTAGTTTATACAGACAATTACTAGTCTACATAAAATCCAGTTACTATCCTCTTTGTCATGAGGCAGACTATTTCACTTCGCTAATGCCAGTGATGACATCAGTCATGCCAATTATGCCGGCACTTTTGTCACGTTTCTACTCTGAACCCAGGAACAGTAGGTTAGGTGGGTTCTATCCAGATCCAGCATCCACTGTCTGTTCACAAGAAGGAAATCTGAAAACGATGTCTTTCCTTTCCTCATTGCCTCTTCCATCTCAGAAATTTGTGCTGGTTTATGTATCAAACTCCGAGAATGAGATTTTCAGTTCAGTATATTGGCACTTATCCCTCAGGAGTAAAGGAATGATACCTGTTCACACCAGTGTTTGGTAGCTGATGGGAAAGAATTTCAGGTCCATTTTCATGTTCAGGCCTCCTCGTTCATAAATAGTGATACGACCTCCTGAGTCACTGGCTATGCTGCTAACATAAATTTTAGGTACGAGCTTGCAGATGGTCTTCGTTAACTTACAGATAATGTGCACGCGCCATTGGCAAATGCAATGTTCAAGCGGATCAGAAAATCCCCACCTGAAAAAACAGGTTGTTGCTTGCTATATTGCTGCTGCGAGTTTTTAAAATACATGGGGTTTGATGGATAAGCTACCCAAATCTTTAAGAAAAATTCTGAAAGAATGAGTGTGTGGTAGCCAGTAGTATAGTGGATTCATTAAAAACTGGGTGGTTAATTGTATCTTTAGAAAAGAAAAGCAAAACCGCTTCAAGTGACACTTTCTTTCTTGTGATTTTTCTTTTTAAATCAACACGTTGTTGATGCTAACAACAGCAACTGGTGTTGCCCTGCGTGTCAAGCTATGCTAATTACTTGCATTCTCTTCCACCGGTGTTACTAATTATTTAAACAATATCTCACCCTTCACTAAGCATAGGACAAAAGATGCCATTACAATCTAGCTCCTTTTGTGGCAAAAATGAAACCCCTTAATTAGGAGTTCTGTACACTTGTCCAACAGAGGCGTCTATGCTGAAGTGTGTTTAACAGTCAATGTAATAGCAATTGTGGACATCTGAAAATGAGAAAGTGTTTTCCTTTGGCAACTACAGCTCCAGCCCCGAGAGGTGCTTTTCTTTCCCAACTTGTACTGGGGTGGAGGGGGTTTAGGGCACTTGTGTTCTTCCGGGAGCGGTCCTTTCTTGCTTAGTTACATGACCACATGATGTACCTTCTGGCTTATATTTGGTTTGGTGTTTATAGATGTGATGTTGGGGTTTTTTTTAAGTAGATTATAGACAGATGCATATTAAAAAGACAAAAATCATAAACCATGACCAAAACAGAGAACAGGAAATATCCTGATATGCTGAATTTATGAGGTGGTGGTGGTTACAATTGTAGTATAAATTAGAAATAATTTTTAGCTACATAAAAAATGAGAGCTTTAAAAATAGAAGGTGCAAAAGCTTATGCTTAGCCCACCATATTACCTCAAAGAAAATATTTGTGGCTAATTACTTTTGATATTGATTCTTTGCTTTTTGTCTTGTTGCAATGGAAAGGAAAAGACAATTGAGAAGCATGTTCATTTTTTTCAGAGAAAATTTATAAAATTACCATTGTTCTATAGATGTATTTATACTCAAGAAAGTGATAAGAAAAATGAAAAGATAGGATTAGTTTTGAACAAGAGAGAATATTTTTGGGAGAAGTTACAAGGTGTGGATGGAAAGATATCGCTCAGTTAATATTAACGAAGAGCCAGGAAGAGGTGTAACAAGAGAGGAAGATAGACGGTAAACCATATTTTTAAATGGTGTGAAACAAATGTTTTTACTCACTTTCATATTTACTGAGAATCTGGCCACTGATGCATATATTCTGCCAAAAATTAATTTTGGCACAATTTTTGTACTGCCTAGTCAAGAAAGATCTTCTGTTGAATCGAACTGCTGTAGATTAGCTGTGGTTCTCCATATTTTTGTTTGAATCTTATTAGTGCTGACATGTATTGGGCATGTTTACGAAGGCAGGGCAGCCCTCCGAATGGCACTCAGCAATGCCAGGAACAAAAGGGAGCTAGCTTCTTGTTTGTGTGTTTTTCACCTAGTTTTGGTGGCAGAATCCATACACATCTATCTTTGCTACACTGTTGATTCAGGATGCAAGGATTTGTTTTTCTACAGTGTGTCAATTCAATTCCTTGCAAATATTTTTTTGGTGGGAAGCAACCATAAACTATTTTGACATAGGGAGAATTCCTTTTAACTTTCATAAGCCTACTTTCACTGTCTAAAGGTAGGAGACTTTGTCAGCTCCACAGCTTCTACAAATAGAGCGCAAAAATATGTCTGCTTCCCTACTATGTATGTTACGAATTTACAAACTTTTCATATTTATGTCTTTGCAGATATACTGGCAAAATACATGTTGAAGCTTTCCAGCTATTTTTATTTGGCATTGTTTTGTAGTTGCAGCTTGATCATTAACTGGTATACTGTGATACCATAAGAACCCAGCGCTTACAAATCTATACTCACACAAACACTGGAGTTGAAAATCTGGGAACACTGGTTTCTGGACTTACATATAAATATATTATGCACATACATGTAAATATGTGTCTATATAGATTTTATTCATTTTATGTGTGTATTTATAGTGCTTGTGTTAGTATATAACGGCAATACTACATACATATGTGTATGTAGACTTGTTTGTCTAGCATAGAAATACATGTAATTTCTAGTAATGTCTAAGTTCATGAATATCTAGAATCTTGAATTTGAATAAATACACATATGGCTATATTTTAACTAAGTATATACAGTTTCATATATATGTTTAGGTCACCAAAAATATATTTGATCACATATATATATAAACTACATGTTAATTGTTTTACTTGATATCCATTTTTAATATTCGATGCATATATCTTCTTATAGTAGCTGAATGTTTTCACATCTAAATTTATACTTCCCCTGTGTACTCTTAACTTTATAAACTTCCTATTTAATGGAAGCTATTTAACTAAAAAAAATCCAACTGAAATGTAAAGACATAGTATGTCAGTGTTATAGTGATATGTGTTGTTAAACATTTAGATAAGTGGCACTTTCTTTTACATTGTACCTAATAGATTGAGAATGTAGAAAGTTACTTTCTATAGTGCCAGTTATGAAGGTTTAACATATAGTTAAAACACTATAGCCAACCTGACAAAATGTGGAACTTGTGGACTTTCATTATTATTAGATTATTATTAGATTAGATATAGCTTGATATTATTATTAGATTATTATTAGATTAGATACTGCTTGACAGATATGTCAGTGTATTAATTTTTTATGAAATTAAAATCATAAATGGTCACATCTATTAGTATGGAATATTACCTGATATTACTTAACCCAGAAATAGATGCAAAAAAATAACTAACTGGCTGTGCTTCTGTATTTGCAAAGATCCAAGGATATGAAGATGTTGCCTGGAAGAGGATCAATGTAGGAATGAACTATTTTACTACAAAGGTTTTCCAGCTACATTATTTTATTACATTAATATATAAATATTAAGGCAGACTTTAGAACATTCTCTCTTTAGTCTAGTGTTATCTCAAGTGGCTGTGTTTCCTCCATCTGGTATTTCTTTGGTAGAGTTTAGAAGGATAACAGAATATGTCACTACAGAAATAACATTAGTCCTTTTTGGGGGGGGAGGGGGTGGTAAATTTTAGACTGTCTTAGCATAGTTTGAAGTTCCCTGTGTTTATGACTGTGGATAATGAACTGTGACTTTACCACAGTTGTAAGTACTATAAGATTGGTTTTATTTTATTTACCTAAGATCCTTTAAATAATATAAACTATAGTTTTTTAAAAATTACTTTCACAAATTTAACAGTTGGCAAGTCTTTAAAAAATGTTTACATACCACTTATTTCCTTCAATTTTTAGTGGAAATGACAGTGTTGAAGGCATAATCTGTTCAGGAAGAACAAGAGAATTAAAAAAAATTGTGAACAGTTCAGCATTATTATCTTTGTTCTCATGACTCTGGTTTCC
The DNA here is from genome assembly GCA_013397275.1 of Burhinus bistriatus. Classification (NCBI taxonomy): domain Eukaryota; kingdom Metazoa; phylum Chordata; class Aves; order Charadriiformes; family Burhinidae; genus Burhinus; species Burhinus bistriatus. The sequence goes on along the minus strand of VYXH01000467.1, from coordinate 82,900 downwards.
AAGGAAGCCAGGCTAGGCATTAAGTAAAATGTATTTTCATACTTTTCCATGGATCCGGTCCAAATTGTTCAGATAACGGACTTTAAGTCCTTGTTCTAGCTCTGAATTTGATTATTGTAATGACCTCCTGACTGACCCTTCATTACTTATGCATTTTTAGACAATATGATGCTTGAAAGTTGCTGGTGGAATATAATGCACGACAGATACTTCCTCAGAATTAGAATTTGTGATAAAACAATAAATAATAAAACAATAAAAAATAAAGCAATAAAAATGGAAATGAAACAAATAGAGGTTAAGGGCAAATAATGAACTGGTTTAGAACATTGGGCACAGGTTGACCCTTTACTTAGGAAATGCAGGATCTGCCTACCAGAGTAACAAAGATAGGGTTGGTAACAGGAAAAGTTACAAACAAGTGACCTTTCAAAGGTAGAACATTTACAAGTTTTAGCATAACAGTACATTTTCTTATCACTGATAAATAGAAAGAGTAAGCTAATTCTTGCAGTGTTTTATCAGTGAATGATAAAGCTCGTTGCGAGAGTATGGCTAAAAGCACTTACTGCAGATAGTAGGCTAAAACCCACACTCTTCAGTGGCATTGAGGGGTGAGTATAAGGATATGAATATATATGTCTATACATTAGGTATATATATTCTGAACTTATTTTAAGGTATAACCTTATTTTAATGCAAATATTTAAAAAAATAATGTGACAGCAAATACATTTTCAGACAAAGCTGAAGGTGGTTGACAGTATGTTTTAAATAGGAAAAAACCCACCCCAAAACCTAGATGTAAGTATCTCCCAAATAAGCAGTGCAGAACAATCAACGTTCAGATTTCTGTCAAGCTTTAATTTAATATGTTAAGTTACTCCATGAAGAGAAATCCAAATTACTTTAATTCTGCCCTGTAATGACATACAATCATAGGAGCATGTTTAAAACATTTTAGTTCTTCATCTTACGTTGAACAATTTTCATGACCTATTATATTTTTTTTTATATTATCTGATCTTAAAACACAAATCCAGCAATGATCCCTCTACAGTGCTTTCCATTTCAGGCTTTGCAAGTGTGTATCCATTATGATTTTCTTTGGCCCTCTTTTTTTCAGCAAAATGTACACTTCCTAGCAAAATGATAATACTTGAATGTATCCTTAGCACTGTGAACCTGTACATAGGGGTTCATACCAATCAGAAATGGTGCCTAACTTGGAAAGCCTGAATAGTTTGTGGAGAGGGAAGCTCCTCCAGGAGGTCATGGACTGGAAAGCCATGTTGGGTTGCTAAAAGCACACTTTGGACTCAAAGCCTGATATGGGTGATAAGACTGCGTGTTCCCTCTTTCTCCCATCTGTATTTTTACCTCTCCCCCAAACCAGCCACCCACCAGCCATCCAGCCCTCTATCTCCCTTGGCATCTCTTGACCCTCCATGCAGGAAGCCTGTTCTTTTGCTGGGAAGGGCGTTGTTGCCCTCGAGAATGAGCATCCGCACTGATGATGTGGGGTGAGCAGCTTCCTGCCCTTTACAGTTTTCACATCTCATTTGTAATGCACTCTTGCAAATCTGACAGAGCCTGCTCTGTTTTCCAGTTGTCTGAAGTCAGTTGAAATTGAAGGAGGAGCAAAGAAAATGGAAAATTAGATGATTTTACCATCACATGACTATACTGAGTTACCCTTTAAAAGTATAAATGCTTAATTGAAAGTGCATTGTCTTCATCAATAAAATGCTTAGAACATGTTGGGTAGCGAGTAAATAGGTAATACATCACTGATTTTTCTTGGTGATGTGCCTTGATGGTGCCATCAGGATTGCTTTTTACAATAGCCTTTTCTTTTTTAGTTTCTCCAGGCTGGAGTGGAAGCATCACTTTTTTGGGGTGTTTGCCCTATGCAATATCCCAGTTTATGACTGTGGAAGGGGAGCAGGTGTAGGGTTGTTTTAATGCCTCAGAAAAAAAACACTCGAGGGACTAGAGCTCTGGGCTGCCTCTGTACCTTATGGGTCCTCTCTGTTAGAGCTTACTGACCCACTTTCAGCTGTCCTCAGTTGCCAAGATGTGAGACTTCGCCATAGCTAGAATTGCGCTGCAAAATGTAGAAAATTCTGTACCACCTGCCAGCACCTGTGTGTTTGCAGATACACCTTGTCTCCTCTCACAGAGCTCCATGAGATTCTGAGCACTGAAAACTGGAAAGGGAACCAAAAGGCACAAACAGTGAGTCCATAGTTGGGAATATGGTTCTGTCGAAATACTTCTACATCCATCTCAATTACAATACTATTGCACATCCAGAATTTTTGGGCTATTTACATGTTTGTATTGAATGCATGGTCAAAGTTGCATCAGTTAGACTTGGAAAGCAACAGGGTTTGGTGGTTTGGGTTTTTTACTATGCTCACAACGTTTGCATTTTTGGAGAAATGAAAATTTCTTGCCAAAATGTAATCTCAGTCTTCTCTTTTGAAACTTTATAATTTTAGCTTCCTTATAGTATGTTGGCCATAATAACATAAAGTAACAGTATGATCCTATAATTATATTTTACAGTATGAAAGGGATCAAATTCAGCACAGATGAGAAATGTAATTGGAGTGCCCATGGCTAGCTTTTTCCTTTGCAATTTGTCAGTACAATTAATTGTGATATTGAGAATGACCATCTAAACCATGACAGACCCCTCATCCATAGCCTTTTACTGGCCCACACAACATTGGCTGCAGAAAACAAATGCCGAAAATTTGAAAAAGCAAGGATATTTTGGGGAAGTAATACAAAACTTCATATCCATACAGAAGTTGAGGGTTTTTTAAGGAAAAAGAAAAAAAAAAGGAAATCTCTGCAGGCATTTGTGACTTTGGAATAGACAGTATTCCACTGTACTATCATCTCTGACAGCCGCATCTGTAAAGTATAGAAATGATTTTACTTAATTTTACTGTGGTAATTCCCAAAGGCTCAAGTCAACAAAAGTCGTGCAATATAAGATCTCATAAAAGAGATATAGTCCCAGCTTCAAGGAATATTCATTCAACTATGCTTAGAACAAAGTACGAAAGCAAGCATGACAGGTACATGGAAATTTTATATGGTCACAGTAATATTCAGGCAAACTGTTGGCATCATGTAATGGGTAAGATTAAATAAGAAAAAAGTTTTAAATTAATATTGGCTAGTTCTACTAGTCAGCGCAGGCAATACTATTTAATTTCTTGTAATTGTTCTGGTTTGAAATACAATAGCCTCACTCTTCCTTGCCACTACACTGAAAGGCCTGGATTCTTGTGCCCTTCATTAGGAGAAGAGGTCCCAGTGCCAATCCTGGCTCTATATATTCTCTCTTATGTGCCAGTCTAATAACAAATTAATTCTGATGTCCAAACTGATGTTAGTACACTGTTATAATAGTAGTCTTTATTGACTGAAAATTTACACTCCCTAAATTTGAAAGAAGACTTGAAATCATAGGACCATAGAATGGTTTGTGTTGGAAGGGACCTTAAAGATCATCTAGTTCCAACCTCCCTGCCATGAGCATGGACACATCCCACCAGACCAGGTTGCTCAAAGCCCCAGCCAACCTGGCCTTGAACACCTCCAGGGATGGGGTATCTACAGCTTCTCTGGGCAACCTGTTCCAGTGTCTCACCATCCTCACAGTAAAGAATTTATTTCTTATATCTAGTCTAAAGCTACGCTCTTGCAGTTTAAAACTATTGCCCCTGATCCTATTGCTGCACTCCAAAATATGAGAAAATCTCTAGCTCGTATCTTATGAGCTAGAGATTCTTGTCTATCTCATAAGTGTTTCAGCTTTTATTTCTTAATGAAATTATGGGTTTGATATCACATTCTTTTTCCAAAGGGTATTCTAAATAAAATGAAAATAAAAACCTGGTACAATGAGAAAAGATCTTTCTTGTAACATATGCAACAGCTCATATAAATTACATAAATAGTAATAAAATGTATAGTCTTCTCTTAAAAAGCTCAAAAGTACAAAGGGGCCTTTTTGATGCCATTACTTCCTAGTGCCATACTGTATGAATAATTTCTTATGGCATTACTTACTGTAGGCTCACCAGTTGTGGGTGATAAATCATTGTTAATACCAGGACAGCAATTCACTGTTAAGATGAGTGAAAAGATGGGAGCAAGAGAGGGACGGAACTCTCAAGTCCCAGGACTAATATCAGGATGGGATTGTTAACATAAATCTTTTTCAGGGGTATGCCTAAAATCATAAGCCAGCCCAGCATTTTTTTCCGTATTGTTTCCTGTAATTCCACCTGTAATTCACACACATTTTGAAATACATACTTTAAAGGTATTAAACTTCTATGTTTGCCTCAGAAGATAAACACTGACCTGTTCAGCTACAAATAAGCTGGAACATCTCTGATGGCAGATACTACTGGAAGATTTCTTAGCATGCTCAGACTATCAGAAAAAAAAAAAAGTGCTTCCCTGATCAAAATAATCCATCTTTCTCTTTTCTCTAAAAGTATCCCCGTATATGCAAACAAAACCTAAGACTTGTCAAACCTTCCTGTTTACCCCATGCAGAGATTTCATGCTATCTATGAGTAACAATGTTGATTCAAGCTTGTAATGCATCTGAATGTCAGAGAAATTTTCCATATCTAAGCCTAGCTGATAAGTAAAATTAGTTAAAGGTGAAGAAGAAAAGACCTCATCTTTCATTACCTACTAGAGAAATGAAAACATCCTGTGACAAAGTAAAAGAGAAGAACCTACATTTCTCTCGTGGTTATATAGATTAATGTTCTCTTGGTAAGCACCCAGGACTTTAAGAGTGGCTGGCAGTTGCCGTGGGTTCCTGCATTCCCACTGAAGCTCATCTCTGTGCTTCTGGAGACATACTGGCTATTTTGAAATGTGAGGCTATACGCTCAAGTTTTGTTATTTGTTACGATACAGTCAAACTTTAAAAGAGATTAAAGACAGGCAGCTGTTCACACCATATGTGTCTCATGGCAGAAGCATTAAGCAAACTTGTTAGGCTATAGCTAATGACAATGTGTGCAAACTTTATTTCCAGATTAAGCCAGTAGCATATGGAGAATATAACTCATTCAAACTGCACTTGAGCAATATCGATCTTAATAAGTTACTAACGAGAAAAAACCACATTGATCAGTGTATGGATGACAGTTCATCTGAGTAGGTATCTAAAATGTTTTATTTGTGTCCCAAAGACTCTAAACACATACATGCAAGAAATCCCTTCAAAGGAATAATTGAATGAACTATTAAAATATTTGGCTGACATCATCAGTTTAAAAAAAAAGAATAAAATTTGTCAATCCAAAAAATAGGTGTTTTCAATGCCTTTCCCAATATATCAAACTTGACTGTATTCTGTAAACTATATAAGGGGAAAAATATATGTGGAGATATGCAAGAGATTGGTAGATGTGAATGCTTGGAAGAGAAAGCCCCTGTGTTTTTCCAGTAGCCATGGACCTCCTGGTCGCTGTATGTTTTTTCCTATGGTTCCTGCTTCCCCCACGTAGATGGGTGCTGGGGGCTGCTGGGGCAGTGGGTCACTCCAGGATGACCCTTCCAATGCTGGGGCTCTCCCATTGCACGGGATGTTCTTCAGCTTGGCGGGAGTGAGCAGCATTTGGTTTTCTGTGAGTAAGTGCTTGCTGTTGGAGGTCTAGCACTGAGGTTTAATATTCATCAACACATGGAAAACTCTGCCATGTGAGGGAGCTCCTGCATTGAGGCCCTTTTTCATCCCAAAAGGTGATAGGTGCCCACTTACGGAAAGGACCCACTCCAGATGCCTGGTGAGGTTATGCAAACTTTGGGTGAATTTCTATGATGATGCAATCTTTTCTTTCATGTGCTTAAGTAAGGGCAGGTGCTGTTCTCTCCCCTGCATTTGATTACAACCTTCAACTTAAAAAATATGATGCAGCTTGGGGCGCAAAGGGCATTCTATTAGATGTACAGTAATGTTTTCATCCTCTTTTGAGCATTTTGTATGATCACTCTTGAAGAAAAAGTGACCTTTCCATTCAGATCCACCAATCAGAGCAATAACCATGAAGCTTTTTTGTGGTTTTTACGTTGTCTTTCCCTCTGTTCAATTAGCTTTCTTTTCAGACTTGGTAGACACGTGCTCCAGCTCTCCTGAAATTCTGATGCACTGAAATTCTTATGCAGGCAGGATACTACGAGTTACTGCGGTTTTTTGGGGGTAAGAATATTATCAGAGGAACCTTTTTTACCCCTTTAATTTACTTGATTTCTTCCAGCTTTGTCTGTATTTATACAAATTGAAAACCTTTGTCTGAACATACAGTGAATTACTCTAAGTAATACCACTTCTTTAGATTAATAATTTTCTTGTAATGTCTTTTGTTAAAGAGGCTGTGTAAAGAGAGTGATAAGCTAATAAAACATTTTTCTGAATGCCTGAACAACATTTAAATGAAGTCTGAATTTTGAGCAGTTTTAAATGGGTTCTTGCTCTGCCTAAACCAGTTTGCATGTTCTCACTTAAATGCAATGTAATTTTTCTGTCAAATAAATCACTACTACTTTAGGAAAAATCAAACAAAAAAAACAAACAAGCAAAACTGATTTGGACTTCTGCTCTTAAATCTCATAATGCTTAACTTCAGCACTGTTAAAGTCAGTGAAGGCTTCAGATTTTAATGCGTACAATATCAAAATAATTTTGAATAAATTAGGAAGCTATTTTAGTCTAATTGTTGCCTCTATTGTGTGCAGAGTTGAGTGTTTGCAGTATAGGGGTACAATTAAATTGCTGGATTCCAGGTAAATGATTGTCACAAGTTACACATTTAGATGTGAGAGGGCTTATTTTGTAATGACTCTGCTTGTAGTTGGCTATGAAACTGTCAATTCAAGGAAGAAAACAACAGAAAAGTAAAGGAGAGGATGCTTGGTTTTTACTTTTTTTTTTCCCTGACATATTCCAAGCACAGTGGGAACCCCAGTTCACCCTGAAGTTCAAGACTGGAGTGCCTCACTGAATGACTCCTGCCTGCAGAATGGGCTCTGAATCTGCTGTCATGTGTTTTCCTTGGAGGAACTCATTTCCTTCCTGAGGGAGTCTGCAAGGTCAAGCAAATACCTGATCTTGGAAGCTGCCTGTCTCAGGGTTGGTGTCTCTGAGTCATTATTTCTACAGAAAAAATCATAGGGAAAGTCTGTCAGAAACCCTGGAGTGTAGCTCACACTTCAGTAACGGGAATCCATTTTAAGCTGGGCATGCCAGGTAGAAGAGAAGTGTTTTGAAGCTTTCGGGTTTTGTTCTCTTATGTAGTATATACTTAATTTCAGTATTCTTATTTAAGAGTCAGAAATTGTGTAAGTGGTTTCCAGTGCTGCGAAGCAGTAAGAGCTCAGTAGTGTGGGTAAAGGGGCTCCTATCCAGTCTTAAAAATTTGCCCTTATTACTACTTTTGCTTTATATTATGTTTACAGTATAGACCAAATTCTGGCCTCAGGCACACCAGCAGAATCCCACAATGCTTCAGCAAATATTATCAGATTTTTGGATTATTCTTACTTACTAATTATTTATTTATTAGTTATTTATTATTGACTAGTTGGGGTTTTCCTTATTTAAACTGTCAGCACTGAGGGTACATTATGGGATCGCTGAACTGATTTAACAAGCCCGCTGCTGCTGAAAAATGGTTCACCCTGTTACATCATTCTCCCTCTCTTTCCTGTACACTACTGCTGTCCTACTGAAGCAGCTCCGGCACTTGTGCGACCCTTTGGTGAGCTGATTCCCCGCCTTTTCTGCTGGCAGTGAGCAGCCCCGGCAGTGCAGTGGTGCAGGCATGCCTGAGGTGGGACCACTGAGTCTGCTCCATTTTCCCCCTCTTCAGGCACCCAGCCAGCTTCACTGACCACATGGGTGTACTCTAGGCAGACTGCTGCGCTAGGTGCTGATAGTAGATGCACAAATCAAGTGCCTAAAATACGATTTCCCAACTGCCAAATCAATGTAATGGCTGGTTTCTGTGGGTCCACCATTTTCCCCCTCCTGTAGTGGTCCATCCCTACCTCCTCCTCAGCATCTGTGCCATGCCTGTCCGAGCCTACCCTGAGCTATGCCAGCTCTCAAGGTCAGTAAAAAAACAGCTTCGCATAGTGAATAATTTTCTGGTTGTCTAGCAAGTTGAAATGACTCAGCGATGGGTCAGACTTACTCTGGTTCTGGCACAAAGTAAAGATGAAGATTGTGCAGAGCAGGACAGGGAAGAAAGTAATTGAATGGACTTTAAATATTATCCTAGGCAAGGAGGAGCAATTCCACCTATGGCCCTTAACTGTGTATAAAAAGGGGATATAGCAACTTCTCTGTGTCCGGCTCTGTTAAGGGTCATTCTCTTTATCAACACAGACCACTGTGAAGGTGTACAGATGTGACTCTTGACATTGAGTCAAGCTTTCAGAATTTGAGGAAAGCTGAAAAAAGAAAGCTTTCTTTTTCCTTGCATCATTAAGTGGCCAAAAAGTATTTTTGCCAATAAAAACAACTGTATTGATTAACAAAGCAAAATAAACTACAGAGGTACAAAAGTGGTGCCATAACTCTGCCTATACAATGACTTTTTTCAGTACAAAAATTTACTGCAGAAGTTACACCCCTCACATGATGTTAACGCTCTGGCAAAAGCTTCTAATGTGAAGCTGCAGCTTTTGTTGGGAATAGTGGTAGGAGAACAAATTTGATCTTTGGAGGTTTTTACCCCCCTGCTGTGAATTTTGCCCTATGATTAGGCTTCATGTCACCCCCTAGTATGTGTTTAGAACTTACTGTAAGTCCTCCAGACAGTTCCAAAAAACTGAAAAAATATTTCACAAATCTGGCTTAAAGTTTGAGCTTGGAAGCGGTCACAGAAGTCATTTGGTTTAGATTTTCTTGAGAACCCTTACTAAGTTTCTAGTAGGGATATAATCTTTGCTGCAGGAAAAGTTCATCCATCAAAAATATAGACAAAACTGAGGATTTGTTATTTATGTATTTATTTTGATTTATACGCATGACTTTTGAAATAGACCTGGAATATTCCTTGAAATATAGTGGAATGGATCTTTATGGTAATTCCCTTTTAACCACAAACCAGCAGGACCTCAATAACTGAGCTGCAACAGGTGTAGATACGTCTGATTTTTAAGAACTCTTGTCAGAACCTTCCCACTTTCTCACAGACTGCAGGATCAAACGAGCTTAGGAGTCATGCTCACTAAAACAAGGCTATTCTAAACTAAATAAAGAGCAAATTCCAAAACACATCAGAGCTAATTTGCCATTGTTTTCACCATAAACCATAATGAATCCTCATCAAATGAATGCAGCTGCTATGGTGCTGTATCCAAAATAAAGTAATTAAATTGCTGCTTGGGGAATTTTAGAATATAAATTTGGCAGAGACTTGTTACTGGCAATTCGACAGCGAAGCATTTATAATCTTATTCAGAGAGGTGATCCTGTGTTCTGTCATTCTAAGAACAGAGAGAGGAGAAACAGAATCAGGATGACAAATGGCCAGACCGAAATCTGAAACAAGAAACCACAAGAACTTAAGGCTAATCCAAGCCATGCTGGAAAACCTATTGGGAAGGCAAGGGGAGGACAGGAGGAGAAACTTTAGATGAGTTACATTAGAAGAATTCTCCACCGTGCTCCATGGTGACAAGGTCAACAAGGAAAGAGGGTCCATTAAAGGGAGCCTGTGGGAGCCACAGCTTTGCTGCCATCAGGGTAAGGAGAGTCACAACCCCAAAGCAGTCAAGGGTAGCTCTGGGGCATCATGCCCAGAGTTGACTTGTCCTCCCTGCGGCTCCCCTGCAAAAACATTTACCCCCCATGCTGTCAGCAAGTGTGTGGACGCTTGATTGTAACTTAAACAACCTCCATCTGGGGGAAAGCAGTATTTGTCAGGCAGCTTGGCCTCTTGCGTGATGAATTCCTCCAGAGCTGTCAGGACCCAAGCTGGCACATGGAGATACAACATACAACTCAAACATCTGTAAAAACTTCCGTGATGAATGTGTGCTGAACACACCAACGTTGTCTTTGCTTGGGCTGTTCAAGATCAAACAAGCAGTCATTAAAGTGCCAAGGGTTATGATGAAGTGACTACTACAATAATTTTCTTGGTTACAAAACTGTAAAACTAAACACAGTGTCATCCTGTCTCATCAGAAAGCAGGTTTTATTTCTAATTTGTGTTAAAAGTGACCCCAAATTAAATTCAAATTTCAGGAGAGAGGAATTTGCACTGGCGCCAAATCTGAGCCTTTAAATGTTTATGTTTAATAAGCCTTAGTATGCCCATTACAATTAAGCAAATATGAAATATTACGGCTTAAAGCATACTTCAGTTTAACAGCTATGTTTCTGTTCCTTTATATGCTAAGCAAAGCTCCTGGGATTGTGTTTCCAATATGAATATTCAGTATTATGGCTTCAGAATTGGATATTCATGAATATTTAACAATACATGTTCCCAAAGGAGTTACCTAACACTTCAGCTCAGGGACAGCTGATTCGATGAAGCCAACAAAGTCCTTCACATTGTCTTCAAATAAAGCCCTTCACATTATCTTCTAATTTTTTTAAATTTTTCTTTTATTCCTTAGTGCATAGCAGTTACTGGTGAAGTTGCAGAAGCAGCAACTGACAGCAGTGCCAGCAGAACTAATTGAGAAAAGTGGGACAGGGCAGGGAGAGGAAAATTTCAGGCTTTTGATGAAAAGCAAAAAAAATCATTTGCTAAAGAAAGGAAAGTGTAGAGATCAAATGTTGAGATTAGAGACTAACGTGTTCAACAGTAAAGTTCACAGAACATCTTTGATGTGGAAGGAACATTAAAAGATACTATGAGCAAAGAGTTCAGACGTAGGTGGGAATCCCTATTATTTATGTCTACATATATATATATATGTATGTCTACTTAGAGCTAAACTTTATTTTGAGGTTTGATATTCTTTCTACCCTAAGGTTTAAAACAAGAAGGCAAAATGAGTCTGCTGTATCCTTCTGTTGCTCAGGATTGTCCAGTAAACATTCTTTTGGATGGAAATAAAAAATAGTTATTAGAGCTAACATTTGGCCTAAAGGTAAATGTTCCAGCAACATAAATCTACTCTAGCTGATGTCTCCTGAATTTGAACTGCCAGAAGGGGAAGTGAAAAGAGAAATAGGCAGGGTGGGATTTGTAGATCAGTCACGGATTTGATGTAATTCATTTGTTTATGTAGCTTTGCAAACTCAAAGCTGTCTGAGATTTAGAAAAACAAATATTCGTGTCTTCTCAGAGGTTTGCCACATGACAGAGTGCTGGCAATCTTAGCAAGAGGCTGAAATAATTTGTTGCCATGTTGTTTCAGCTCACAATAAGCTTTACAGTTATCCTGGATTTCATACATAATGCCTTCAGCAATGCTGAAGGCAATTGGGTGCCTTCTATCCCATGCCATACCCCTCAAAAATGTAGCAGTTGCTCAACAACTCCACTGTGATTTTTTTTACCTTTACTGGATGATGACTGTGGTTTTGGCCTGTCTGGTCAGGTAAATTTGCTGCTGTAAAGTTCTGCAAAGTCACTGAGAAAATGCTGGCATAATCTTGAGCTTATTGGAAGGATCAGATTGGCTTTATCCTGCAACGCAATCAATAGAGTTTGGTAACATTTTCAGTGACCATAAATTCATCACAAATGGGGTTTTGATCCTAAAGCTGTTTCTACTTTTGAGTAGAACTGCAGAATCGGTTTGAGGTGAGGAAAAAAATAGCCTGGAGATAAATTCTAGTCATCCCGCCCCTCTTTTACCCACTGACTTGGGGATTATGGAATTAGATTTTTATCTCAGCATGAGAGTCTTGGAAACTGCACCTCCCTCTGCAAAAGGACAGTGTCTCCAAGGAGAAAATTAGAGGGAATTTGGAGTGGGCTCTTCTCTTTCTTTCTTCACTGCACTTTGTGTCTTTCACTTCTGAGGGTGGAAAGCAATTCTTCCTCTGACCCTTTCCTCAGTAGACCACAGTAGCAGAGTTTGCTCCTGGTGCCATGCATGGTGTATCTTGTGCCCAGCCAGCCAGATGTGCTGGGCTCTGCCATCTTCGGGGTCCACAGCCTGCGCTCCCAGCTGCTTTGGCCCACAGGGTCCCCTGCAGCGCACAGCCTTGACACTCATGCCGCTGCTGAAACAGCTTTAACAGCAGAGATGTCGTTGGCTGGGGTTGCCTTCCTGCTTGGTTGTCCTAGAGCCTTGGAGGTTCAGTCTCTCTTTAAAAAAGTGGGAACTCCAGGTCAAGTTTGTTCTTTTCCCAGTCCAGGGTGGGGACAGGACCAAAGAGACGCAGCCACTTTTTTGCTTGCAGTATTTCAGTTTGGCTGCTGACCCAGAAAATCAATTACAGTCACAGCCCTACGTAGTGCAGAATAAGGTAATATTCAGTACGACAGTGGTTACGACAGGCCTATGTGGAGCCTGCAGAGGCTGCTTTCCATGTGCTGCCTTATTTACCCCTTTATACTCCTTTACGTTCTCCAAAGGAATCCTGTTTTCTGTGCAGGTTTATTTAAAATAGAGATGCAGTACATTAAGACAACACCAACTTCTTTTTTTCTTTGGCACAATAGTTCTACAGACTGGTCTTAGATGAAGTTCAGCTAATTTATATACTAACAATAGCGAGCTGATATTTCCTCTGATACTGAGACTTGGCAGAGAGGGCCAGAAGGAAGTGTTTCAATCCAATATATAAGAGGACAGCAAAAGGAAAAAAAGAGATTTCCTCTTTATTACGTGAGGAGAATAATATATTAGAAATAATTTCCACCCATTAAAATGCCCTTTTGTTCTTAGAGCCCGGTTTGTGATATGTGTGCAGTCCAGTTTTGATCATTGTAATATCTTTGCAACATCCCATCTTTGCTTCCTCATATCTATAGCTTGCCTTTGCATGTGTTGCATCTGATGCCAGCTGCCTACATTCAAATATCATTAACCAGGACACTTATTACTAAAGAGGCGTGGTGAAAGTTTGGGCTATTCTGGCCCAGCTGTTGCGGCTGGATTTTTGTGGTCCTCAAATACAGTCATTTCTGGATACCTTCATCTTTAATCAAACTGACCAGCTGGAATTTAGTGAGAACTGTAGTGGGCCAAGTTCTCTGAACAGGGATATTTAAATCAGCTTTATGTAGTTTTGCAAATCCCAGGGTTAAATCCCAGGTTGAGAAGCTTCCCACAGAGCTCAAAAAAAAAAACCTTTGTGCCGTGCTATCAGCTTTTGCGGTGTTTGCATGAGTTATCACTCTGATTACTGAATGGTTTGTTTTTACATTACAAATGAATAATAACTGGAGGAGAAAGAAGGGAAGATTTTACACTGTTCTTTTTTGTACACCACCAGCAACACAGCAATGTTTCATTTGTTCATGTAAGGGAGGTTTTCTTTACTGAAGCACGTGGCTTCTGTGGCCCATTTTGTCGTACTGGTGTTAGGAAACTGTCTATTAGCAACTCATCCCTGCAAACGCTATTTCAGCCTCAGAGCGCTGAGGGGCTTGTGTTGGTTGTGAACCACACAGTGCAGAAGAGCTGAATTGCTCAAAGGCTTCTCCACTGGAGGCATGCCACGAAGCCTGATATGTGTGTCTGATTCGGAAACCCCGGGGCAGCGCGCGGTTTAACAGCAGAAGGGACTAGGAGAGACGCTGCCAAGTCCTGTGGAACCCAGCACCAGGTTTCCCAGTGTGGCAGAGGAGGAGAGGGAGATTTCCTACGCCAAGTCTTTCAAAACAATCAAGGAATGGCAGTAAGTTCTGTGATGCCTTGGGAAAGGGCTGATTTCCAACCACTGATTTTTGATAGCTTTAGGACATAGTCAAGCGATAAATGCCAAAAGAGTGCTGTTCTCTTCTGCACTTTCATGTTGGTTGCAGCTAAAATCCAGAAGCCTGGAGGTTTGTTTAACAGCCAATGGAGTGCAGTCCTGGGACTTAAAATTATCCAAATAATAAGCCGTATGGAAAAAGTTGTGTTACTGATTTGTTCAAATTTTTGATTGATTTCTCCTCATTAAAACTAACTACTATCATGATGAACCTCTCCTTCTGAGAAGCACTGGAATTTAATTTCTACAAGGACTCTCATCCAAAATGTTACTTCCTATTGCTTAGTTCTTTAAGTAGAAATTTACAATTGCAAAGTTTCAGTCACAGAATAAAGTTAGAATGGGCAATTTTTTTTTTTTTTTTTTTTTTCTTTTTTTGCAATGGTTAGGGTGTGTGAGCCAGAGGTCCATTCCCAATGAGGGAACTTCTGTTTTAAGAAGTTAACATGTTCTGCAAAATACGGATACTGATACTGTAGTAGACAGTTGATGGCAGTAAAAAGCATTTATCCATTTCTGGAAAATAACACCTTAGTAGTTTAAGTGGAATTTCAGCTTTTCAGCTGAGTTTAGCTTGTATACTAATAACACAGCTTTTCTGTGTCAACTCTGTATCAGATCAGAAGGATGTTTTCTATTAACCTATCCATTCTGCTCAAATGGACTTCATGGGAGAGATGGGCTCAGGAAATCTACTGTGGTTCCCTGATTCTGGCTAACGGAAGTTCAGCAGCATTCATTATTATGATATATTTTTCACATTCTTATCCCTGGCAAGTTTGTAATGAAAAGCTTCCATACACCAGATTTTCTCTGGGGAGTCCTCTCCTTCTGGATTGTGCAAATGTTAAAAGCCATAAAAGAGTGCCCAGAATTTCCAGATCACACTCCAATGGATCACACACTTCTAATTTGGCTGCTCTTCATCTATAATCCTAAATGTCTTTAGGATTTCCAGTGATCACCACCTAGACGTGCGCACGCTGCTCTTTACCTGTGCACAGGAATTCTGATGCTGTCAGGACTTCCCAGCCTTCCTGAACATGCAATATATTGTATGTTCACTTTCAACTGTGTAATGAGCCTTCAGTAGCTCCACGGGAAGGATCAAACACTGCCTGGATGGCCTTTACAACCCCCAGCAATTCTATATGCTCTTAATACCTCATATTTATTGAATATACAGCAAATGTTCACAGCCTTTCAATCAAGAGATCTTGCTGAGCAATTAACAGAGTCCTCTTCTGTGTAACCCAAGCTCCTGTCTCTCTGGATGATCCACGTGATGGCAGACATAGGTGGAAACAAAACAACCGCCACCTTTCTATACTGCAAAGAGGTTTTTGCATAGTGAGAATGGCCATTTTACTTTTGCTGACTCACTTAACACTGTGTGTTGATGCTTCACTAGAAAAACTGGCCCTGTTGGGGAAATACCTCTAGCAAGTATTTAAAATTTACATAAATGCTCTGCAAGCATATTGGCTATATTAGTCTTGAAGGTGAAAGAATGACTCTGCAGTGCAAGGAAATCTGTCATCAGGATATTGTGCATTTGATCTTTATTTCATTATTTCTCTATTTCATTGTTCTTTATTTTATTTATTTCATTCAGTTCATGTATTTCATTCATGAACTAGTAGCCTACAAAGTCATGGTGAAAAAAGTTGGAGTATAAGTCCTGTCTTTCTGCTATTGATTCCAATTCACACAACACTATTTCAATAAAAATTTGAATTTCTGGAATGACTTGTTACTATATTCACTTGTTTTATTTCCTGTTACAGAGTCATGAGACACAAAATAACTGTCTCCTCTAAAGAGCAAAAATCGAAGTCTCCTGAAGACTCTTTTTTTCCTTCTGAGACAGTATTCTTTCCTCCTGCATTAAGATAATGCTACTCAACTACTTTGATATAACATATATATTATATATAACATATGTATTATATATAATATATATTATATATATAAAATTACATATCTTTTGAGTATCCTAATGCATTTTTTGCTTTCAAACTGCATGTGAAAATGGGATAATTGCTGTGTCTCTGACATTCACGGTTCTAATATGTTTTAAGATATTTCTGAGGCAGATACTTGGTGGGCCCATTACTGTTGCCTTCTTATTCTGAAGAACATCAGGATTCGTAGTCTCGTTATAGTTGTTGATCTCTCTGAACTTTATAACTTGGTATTTCACTGAAGTGAAGGACTGCTTATTTTGATGACATATAAATTATTGGTGAAAATTCTGTTTTTAATGTAATTTAATAATTATAAATATTTCAAGACATACGTATTTTACTCAGTTAATTTGTAAAAACAAAAATTAGCATAGAAAATGTGTAAGAAAAGAAAAGGTAAATAAAAGCTGTGTAAAGGCACCAGTCCTGTTTATGGAAATCTTGCTGTTGATTTAAATGGGAGCAGGAACTTGCTCTTTAGCAGAATGACTGCTTACAAGATATGGGACTGTCATTATGTAAAATGATTTTGTGTATTTGCTATAGTTTTTTCACATCACAGAAAACACCCAAGAGCTAAAGACCCCCAGGCTAGCATTTAATGGCTAAAACAAGTTTAGTAAACCTCTTATTTTTATTGGCAGCCTGCAGCCTGTTGCAGCTGTTATTCTGCTGTCAAAGAAAAAAAGGTCTTTAGTGAGGTAAAACATGAGCTTTTCATGTCTGGGGACTTGGCAGAGGATGAACACTGGCGTCTCGGTTCAGCATCTGATGTACAATAGGTGATTTCACAAAGCACCTTTGCAATCTGGCAGCCTTGTTTGCAAGATCCTCAGGATTAAATGAGCCTATAGTGAATTACTTAACATTACCCCATAGAAACCTGCCTCTGTAGGTCAAATCTGAAGTTAATTCACTAAAAGTACTGCAGTTTTGACTTTCTGTGCTGTTCAGGGCCTCAGAGTACAGCAGGAGACGTTTAGCTCAACTTAGGACCTACTTCAACCTTTAGGTATTGGTGTGAAATGTATTTACAGCTCTGAAATGCACGGAAGAACTCAGTGACTATAGATGTGACACTCAATGAGAGACTCTTAAAATTTTTTTCACCTAAAAAAATTTTCCAGAATCACCAAATTAAATCTTACTGTAAATACTGTGGGTTATATTTAAGGAATTAGAACTAATATTACCCTAGTCCTTTCTGCTCTGATTGTGACCCTTTACAAAGTAACATCCAGTTTTTATCATCCATTTTTAGGACTATGCCTCAGTTTCTGTACCCTACTTTTTCGAAGTTGGTATTAACATCATTCTGTGATGGCAGGTGTGATTCAGGGCCTGTTGGTGTCAGCGGAAAAGACCCTGGATGACTTTGGAAGCTGCTGCACAAGTAGTACAGCGAATCGATGGCTATTCCCATAAAAAATTTACTGGGATTAATTTGAGTGTTTTGTCTGCATCTTGAGTAGTGAAGTCTCAAGTGAGGTCCATGGAGTCACACTGTGTATAAACCATTTAAAAGCACTGCAGCAAAAACCCTGCGCTTTGACTGAGCACTTAATCGAGCAATTAAATGCCCAAGTACCATGAACTTTGCATTGTGAATTAGGTATCTGACTGCTGTTTCTTGATTAACTCCTCTACAAGCCCCAACAATGTCATTGTATTGTATTTTTCTCACATATCTTTTGTCTCATTCCATGTAAAATATGTCTGGAAACTTTTAAAATACTAGGGTTCTCTAAATGCATTTTTTGTGTGTTTGGTTTGGAGGAAAAAAAAAATACACTCTTTCAGATTACTGTTTGCTCTATTTGCTCTTGGCTGTTTGATTTAAATTTTACAAGGCAGAGATTATGTCTCCTCTGGTTTTGTAAAGATCCATGGGTACTTTTACCATATATAGGTGACAGAGGGTCTTATTCTTAATAGCTAAGGTTCTACAGGAGACCGTGAAACATATAGTATTAAATCTAGGTGTATAATTGTCTGCAGGATCAGGGTCTCATATGTGAATTTTTTAGTTCAGGCATGTTTGATGCAAATGTTGCATCTAATTTTTAGTGCAGCTCTACTTTACTTAATTATTGTTGCAGTCTGACTGAGGTATAAGGAGGTCGATTGTCTTTCACAAAGTTCATGAGGTTCCTTGACTCAATTCATCAGCAGCCAGACTGAGTGACCTCCTTATTTAACACTCATGTCTTTCACAAATTATAAAAGACCTCTGCTTTGAGAGTCTTAGAAATGGATGTTTACTAGCAGTATTTGTTTGATAGGTTCATAATTATTTCACATATCATTTTATACTGCACTTCATAGAATCATAGAATGGTTAGAGTTGGAAGGGACCTTAAAGATCATCTAGTTCCAACCCCCCTGCCATAGGCAGGGACACCTTCCACTAGACCAGGTTGCTCAAAGCCACATCCAACCTGGCCGTGAACACTTCCAGGGATTGTACAATGTGGAAGCCTTCAGGATTATAGTTAACTCAAGTCGTCATGAAAAAAAGGCTATGTTTTCAAATAAAGTTAACTTTTCTAAATACATGCATTGGATAAATTGTGGCATTTATCTGTTGGCCTAGACTAGGGACAATGGGAAGCTGTTTATTCTGCCCTTATGGGTAACCTGCCCCTTCAGCGTGCTTAGGTCCCATGAGGTGGGATAACTGCAATGGGACCTCTACCTGGAAGAGGTCACAGCAGTCCAATGCATGTTACTTGCAAATAAGTATTATCCTGCATTTTGTGGTATCATTTGGATTGGAACTTTTAAAGACTGCACATGTTATATCAATGCATAAGCTTTTAAGAAGGGACAGGCATGGACAATAAAAAACAATATAGTGTATCAGCCCCGTGTAATGGAAATTTATGGTACATAGCGATCTGTTGCTATCTCTGGTTGTACTACTTGCAAGAGTAAGGGTGACTCATATGAGGGGTTATGAGATAAAGTCCACAGCTGCCGTTTCAAAGCACTAAGCAGAAATGTTAAATAATAGTATCTTCCAGGAATGCCTCCAACTGGCACTTTTTTACCACAGTACAAGAAAGAACAAATTGAAAGCATCCCTTTCTCCTCAGCATATTTTCATAGAATCACAGAATGGTTTAGGTTGGAAGGGAACTTAAAGATCAACTAGTTCCAACCCCCCTGCCACGGGCAAGGACACCTCCAACTAGACCTGATTGCTCAAAGCCCCATCCAACCTGGCCTTGAACACTTCCAGGGATGGAACCTCCACAGCTTCCCTGGGCAACTTGTTCCAGTGTCACACCACCCTCAGAGTGAAAAATTTCTTCCTACTATTGATTCTAAATTTACCTCTTCCAATTTGAAGCCATTACCCCTTTTCCTATCACTACCTGCCCTTGTAAAAAGTCCAATCCAGCTTTCTTGTAGGCCCCCTCCAGATACTGGAAGGCTACTATAAGGTCTCCCCAGAGTCTTCTCCAGGCTGAACAACCCCAACTCTCTTAGCCTGTCCTCATAGCAGAGGGGCTCCAGCCCTCTGACCATCTTTGTGGCCGTCCTCTGGATCCACTCCAACAGGTCTATGACCTTCTTATGTGGGGGACCCCAGAGCTGGACACAGTACTCCAGGTGGGGTCTCATGAGAGTGGAGTAGAGGGGCAGGATCACCTCCCTCGACCTGCTGGCCACGCTTCTTTTGATGCAGCCCAGGGTACGTTGCCGCCTCATGTTGAGCTTCTCATCTACCAACCCCCCCCAAGTCCCTCTCATCAGGGCTGCTCTCAATCCACTCTCCGCCTAGCCTGTATTTGCGTATGAGATTGCCCTGACCCATGTGCAGGACCTTGCACTTTACCTTGTTGAGTTTCATGAGGTTGGCATGGACCCGCCTCTCAAGCTTGTCCAGGTCCCTCTGGATGGCATCCCTTCCCTCCAGCGTGTCGACCACACCACAGAGCTTAGTGTCATTGGCAAACTTGCTGAGAGTTCACTTAATCCCACTGTCCATGTCACCGACAAAGGTGTTAAATAGTACCGGTCCTAGTACCAACCCCTGAGGAACACCACTAGTTGCTACTCGCCACTTGGACATTGAGCTGGACATTTGACATTTTCCATCACATGAGAAAGCTACATAGACATGTTAGAAAAAAAGAACATACTCTTTTAAATGTAGGGCATAAAGCAGGACAAATTCACTTGAAAATTATAAATAAATAAAAAATAGAATACTCTGTTTTATGCTCTAAGTTTCTTGGTATCCTAATTTTAAATAAAAAATTATTGAATCTTAAACGTTGTCTGGGCTGAGAGCCATTTAAAGCATTACTGCTAGCATTATTGTGCCTTGCAAGTTGCTATTGCAAAGTAGGAGTGTAACATTTCCCAAATGTATTACCAACCTGAAAATCAGAGATGCAGCCTGTTACTTCTAGCTGTGACTTTATTCCTGTAAGTCATCATCAAATATTGCAGTAGAGATCACAGAGATTGTGCAGTTTTTGTATTGTGTAGTGGATTGCACCTGAATTACTCTTGAAGAATTCTGGAGACTGGAAATCATTTTGGACACTATGACAGGTATAGCTATGATCTCTTGATTTTTGTCTGGACTTTTTAATCTAGATTCTTTATCTAACCTTTGAGTTAATGTACTAGCGGAACTTAGGCAGGATGGGAGAAACACTTTGTTGGAACTTCAAAGAAAACCACGACATGAAGTGGAAGCAACGTGACACTGCAGAACACTACAAACATTCTTTCACCACTTCTATTGCACTCTCTCTTCTTGAAGCTCTTCAAAACCATATCTACTCTCACACTTTCTGTGAGTGTGTCCTTAGTTTAAAGCGGGAACAGAAAGCATTGTGTTCATCTCACCCGCAGTCGTTGCCAAGTCTTGAGCTGGAACCCAACATTTTTTTCTTGTGTCAATAGTCAAGTAGAAATACTGTGCTGATATTCTAACTAGTAAACAGTGCTGCCTCAGGTGACTGAAAAAAAAATTTCTTGATTCCTTCAGATTTGGATTACGTATTTTATTCCAAATGTTTCAATGTTTATTTCAAACTAGGAAATTGAACAAATGTTTTATTTTCAGTTATGTTAGATAGAAGTATCTTAAAAGTCTGACAAAGCATTATGTCCTAGTGGAACAAATAGAGCAACCTGAAACTTCACAAATAATGAATGCTGCAGTGTAACTTCCAATAGAAAAATCTCAGTATAGGGCACAGGCAGGTCAGATCAGGTTTATCTTTGATCAAGAGCCAAAAGCATCAGGAAAATAATGATAGTGATTTTGTATTCTTTTATTTTCATAGACAAAATGAGATAAGCATTGGAAACAGTTATTATTTATGTTAACAGGGGAATTCATTATTAAATGACTTTTCTCTATTTAAAACAAAGCTAAGACTGAATGAAATAAAATTGTATACTTTCCTTCCATCCTTACTCTTAATATTTAATAAATCATCTTATCTTCTATCATCTGCTGTCTAATATTCTATTTCATTCTTCAGTCTACAAGAAAAAACTTTAAATTAAATATAGTCTAATGCCTGGGCACAAAGCCACTGTTAATGCTGTAATTCACTTCAACAGTTTTTCATCATTTCAGAACCAGTAACTGAATCTCCTGTCACTTATGCACATTATTAGGCCACAAAGATTCAATTTCTGTTCTGGTAAACCTTCAAATAGACACACTTGTGTTTTGTTTTGTTTTGTTTTTCTTAATTAAGGCGTTCCAATCTGTGTTGCAAAGAAACGAGTTAGTCCAAAGGTGAACACTACCTGTGTTTACAGAACTATTGCAGAGATTTATAGATATTAGGGTGATAGGATTGTGTATGGGATTGGAAGCAGGGAGCTTTGGGAATTTGGGAACAAACTTTCTATTGCTGTTTTTTGTAAATGCTGGTACATATAATTATTATTTTTTTCTCAAGGAAAGATCCATTTTTAATAAAATGTCTGTGGAGATAGCCAGAAATTACTTGAGGGAAAGAGAAAAGGAGAACCATCTCAGAATAACCTTTGTATTCTTTACTAATGATTAGGAAGAACTCCCTGATGGAAATTCATAACTATTTCTATAAGTGAACACATATGTAAGGAGGGACTTTGTGAAAGAGGATGATAGAAATTGCATGCTCCAGTCACAGGCAGGCTGCTAATTGACATTTAAGGCAACTTGTTCAAATCAATAATATGGGATAACAAAGTGTATGTTCAAAATAATATATGTTAATATTTAACTATTTATAAATATTGAAATCACACAGCAGTAACACAAACCTCACACGCTAGTATATTAATACACAATGAGAAAATTGCTCTGCAATTCAGGAAAGAAAATACAGTTCCTTATATACATAACTGTTTTGAAAGAATCATCTTGGGACCAAAAGAAAATGTAGAAGCTAAAGCCTACATTTTTGCTTATCTCATGAAGTCTCTGACCAGTGTATTCAATTAATATTCAGTTAATACAGTTCTCTTTCTATGACCATTCTTGCAAAGCTCTGCAGTCTTCATTAATTTTTTGCTAGAATACATTCAGCCAGCTGTGGTTTTCCTCCCTGTGCTCCCACACTTTCTTTTGTTCCTTAAACCACGTGGACTTCCTTTCTCAATAGCTGCAACTGTTTCCATGTCCCCATCTGTCTACTGCTCTCTCTAAAACTCTCCCTCAGAGAATATGCATCTAAGAAATTCATTTTTAAGACTTTTGACACTCTGACCTTTAATGACATTTGTGGGGCTTGACATCTTTCTCTGAGAGTCATATCTCAGCATCCCGTACACTCAGTACTTCTCATCAGCTTGCTTGGTTTTAGCTTATTGCAGTTGAGATCAGTCAGGAACAAGCTCTGAAAGGGAAGGAGCTGGGGGAGAAAAAAAACACAGCATGAAACAAAAATTGCTGGGGTCTGGAGAAAATTAGCCGATCACATGGGTTGAATAACACACATTCACAGAAGTTATTTAATTTTTTCAAGAGATTTTTGACCACTGACAAATACATGCATATATATATGTGTGTGTATAAATGCATGCATATGCAGGTATATATTTTTATATATGTGTATGTGTGTATGCATGCAATTGTCTAAAACAATGGTTTCAGACAAGCTGAAGTATCTCATGTCTTCAGCCTTTTATTTTCTGACACAGCTGCTCACATGCTTATGTACTTTTTTGTCCATATTCTGATCATTCCCCATATAGGCTGCTACTCTTGCCTCCTCGTGAATGTTGATTCCAGCCTTGCTTTACTCCTCCTCATTGTCCAAGGTACCGCTGCCAAAATTATATGTCCCAGCCATTGCTTCAGCTGTGTTACTTTGCCATCACTTTAGTATTCTCCTGTTTTGATGTCCCCTGAATTGCAGCTTCCCATGGTTCCTTTGAACAGCCTACACAGCGGTACTTCTGCTGCATCTTTTATGTCTTCCCTATTCTTCTTATTGTCCCAGTGCTACCAGTTTCCAAATACACATCCATTTCTGACATTCAATGCCCTTAGCTAGAACAAAGCTCAGTGATTCAAGGCAAAGTCATTTCAGGCTCTAAGGTGGCACTTCCAAAGCAGTAAAGTTCATATTTTCGCTTGTTCAGAACATTCATAATGTGTCAAGGAATTAAAAAATAACGTTAATAAAAGATATTAATTTTTCATTTTTTAAATGCTAGTTTTTTGCTTGTAATGTTTAACTACTTTTCAGTGGGGACTAAATTTTTCTTTTACGTTTATAGAGTATCTAGCACAGCAGAGTTCTGTTGTGTGACTGAACTCTGCAGCAGGAGACAGAAAAAGGAGTACAGTATGTCACTGAAATTGTTTATTTTTTTCTTTATTGTGAGTGTTTCACGACTGTTGACTAATTCACTTTTAATCTCAGATCCACTATAAAACAATACAGTAAGTATTAAAAAATGCAGGGAAAAAAATTTAAATGTTAGTTTTATGATTTTTTACTTATAAACATTTGGGATACTTCTCTAATCATAAATTATTGTTTTTAAAGCACAATCTATAATATTTACATATAAAGAACATAAATTAGTTTAATTTTGACCAACTATAACTCATCAGTAATCAATTAGTCATCTGTGGGTTATGGATAATTACCATTATTTAAGTTTTAGCCTAAATTTTCTCACATTTAAACAAGGCAATATTTGAGTAAGTGTCCCTGGAGGGAATGTTTCAGTGCTCAGCTCTGCCTTTAATTACTACAAATTTCTCTTAACTTCACAATTATTCACTAGTGACATTTTATTTACAGATAAATGTCTCATGCACTAAAGAAGGAAAGGGTTTCTAGCAGGCTCAAAATTCAGTGTTTTGTCCTTTCCACTCTGTTGATAATTAGCATATTAGCTGATTCTCTGAATATTGATTTATTTTGTGTGCTTATTTTTTATAATTTGAAGGCTCACATCGGTCTTTGCATGTTGTAGAAGTGGCATAGTTCACATGGATGCCTGGTGCTGGGTAACTGTCTGCATAATTATGAAGGAGCTTAAGGGTAAGCACATACTTAGTTAGCTTGATGAATTCCAGTCCTCTGAGCCATTCCAGGGGGTAAAAAAAAAGGCTCTCTTCCCGCTCAGCAGATGTAGAAATGGAGCGCTGTAATTGCAAATGGGAAAATCTACCTACCTAGATATAGAATCATAGAATTGTTTTGGTTGGAAGAGACGTTTAAGATCATCAAGTCTAACAGTTAACGTAGCACTGCCAAGTTACCACTAAACTGTGTCCCTCAGCACCACATCTATACGTCTTTTAAACACCAGCATAAGAAGGACATGGACCACTTGGAGTGGGTCCAGAGGAGAGGCACGAAGATGATCTGATGGTTAGACCACCTCTGCTATGAGGACAGGCTGAGAGAGTTGCAGTTGTTCAGCCTGGAGAAGAGAAGTCTCCGAGGAGACCTCATAGCAGCCTTCCAGTA
>VYXH01000467.1:41255-57855 GCA_013397275.1 Burhinus bistriatus | reverse complement strand
TGGGGCCTCATCAGTGCCAAGTACAGGGGGACGATCACTTCCCTAGTCCCGCTGGCCACACTATTTCTGATACAAGCCAGGATGCTACTGGCCTTCTTGGCCACCTGAGTACACTGCTGGCACATATTCAGCCAGCTGTCGACCAACATGCCCAGGTCCTTTTCTGCCAGGCAGCTTTCCAGCCTCTCTTCCCCAAGCCTGTAGCGCTGTATGGGATTGTTGTGATCCAAGTGCAGGACCCAGCACTTGGCCTTGTTGTACTTCGTACCATTGGCCTCTGCCCATCAATCCAGCCTGTCCAGATCCCTCTATAGGGCCATCCTGCCCTCAAGAGTGTTGACACTCTTGCCCAACTTGGCGTCATCTGCAAACTTACTGAGGGTGCAGTTGATCCCCTCATCCAGGTCATTGCTAAAGATATTAAAGAGAACCGGCCCCAATACTGAGCCCTGGGGAACACCACTTGTTGGATTAACTGAGTGCTTGGCATTACTCTTTGGAAGGAATTAGCTAAAGAACGGCTCTTTAGGATAGACCAGTTCTTGGGAACCTTCTTAGAAAGTGCTTAGAGGACATGTCTATAGATCTAACTGCAATGTTTTGATAATTTAGATCTCTCTCATTAATTTAGGCACTTTTCCCAAATTTGACAGGTACACAAAATTGCAAACATGAATGTGAAACTCTGATAATACATCAAATGTGCTAAAAATGCAAAGCTGTATTCACTTTAATACTAGACTATAATCCTTTCAAGGCTGTGGACTATGCTTTTACACATCCTGTTACAGCTAGTGATACTGCAGTAGTATATTGAAATATTGCAATATAGTATACCACATAATAATGAATAATATACAGTATCACATGTATTTTAGTATACTACATAATGATATATAGTGGTACCCTGCAGTATTAGTGGTGATACAGCTGGTATTATTGTAGCACTTTCCAGCTGAGGTTGATACTATATTTTCTGCTTTGAGAGTGGTGGATACTCAAGAATTTAGCCAAGAATATATTCTTTGCTTTTACTTCTCCTGTGGCCAGAGGTTAGCTCCTTTCCTGGTGCACATAAACCAGCCCCAGTCCAGGTGGGAGACTCTGGAAAGGTGGCAAGTGCATTACAAAGTAGGCTGTATGGGCAGCAGGACTAGCAAAACTGCAGTCAGAGTGGTTTGTGCCTCAATAGCCCCTCCAAATAAGCTCAGTTTCCTTCCATGGTCTGTGGATTCAGTTTTCCTTCCTTGCAATACTTTCTTGAAATGCCATGGGCATCCTCACTGCCTCACCCCTCCCTTATGCTACCAGCTGAGCAAGCAGCAGTGCAGCACAGCAACTGCTGCCAGGGTAGGTGCATGCTCCAGCAGGCCCTGTGGGTCAGCTAGGTGCACACCACAGCCTTCTTCCTCATCGGGGTCATTAGCTGAGTCCTCACTCCACTACTCAGCAGTCAATTTTAATGAACTTTGTAGGACTTAAACGTATCCAAGACTTCTGTCTCTGTTTTTTTGAAGCTAGTCATTCAGTTTGCAAGCTACTGTAGACGTAGCAGATAGCTGCATGGAGGTATAACAGGCAGTCAGGTCAAAGTTAGAGAGAAGGATGAATTTAAATGAAACCCTGCTGGAAACAAAACCATTTCTATCCTTACTATATTCTCTTCCTCTAGAATGCTAAAAAGCTACTTTTATACCTCCTGCTCTTCCCTCTTTCCCCAGCACAGCTCTACACTGTTAGTTGGATCAAATTTTTGCAGGGAGTGGCTGTTGTATTTTTCTGTACATGCTTCTAGAGATACATGTTCTGAGGCTAATCACCATTCTACAGTTGTAACTTGTTCATCTAGAAAGATAAGCAAACTATAATATCAACCAAATAAAATATTTCTGACTCATAGAGCTATTAGTAAGATGCTTCTTTGAGTGGCAAAGCATATAGATGCTACAATGGGGGATGTAAATCAACTATGTCAATCTTATTAAAGATTTGCAAAAGTTATTTAAGAGTTAGGGTGCCTGAAATACAGTGCTTCATGGGAACCTAATTTTTCTAGTGTTTTTTAAAATCCGTGCCTTGTAAATGTGTCCTTCAAATCCGAGGCATCTGAAAAAACAAATCAATAACATTTCTAAGTAAAGTAGCTTAATTTTCAGAGGGGCCGATAAACCTAAAGAAAATAGTGTAGACTCCAGAAACTGAGGAAAATGTCACAGAAGTTTTGTGAGCAGTTTCAGCTAATCTGAGACCTCATCAATAGGAGGGATGCTTCTGCTTCACCACTTGCTTTGAGATAATTTGTTATCCACTGCCTCACTGGCACTGGCTGTTACTATCATGCTCCTTTGGGAAGGATTTGATTTGGCAAGATTAATTTTTTGATGCTCTTGACTGTATGCTCCCACATGCTGTAGTGCTGATGGAAGGGTAAGAGCAGGAATACCCCTTTCAACAATGGCATGTTCTTAAGCTATTTTAATAACTTTTGAAATTAAGTCACTAGCTGCCAAAGGCAAATAACACTAAAAGTCCCTGTCTGGGACTATCTGGGAAAAGGAGCTTAAACAGAGTCCTTCCTCTACTTAGAGAAACAGCATTGGGTTTCATATGAGGGCGTCTTTTCTGGAGTTTCAGAACCAGTCTCCCAGTCTCACACTGACTTTGCTATCTAATTCCTCTCTTTAAAATTGCATCTACTGTAAATAAAAGATGCAAGGATGCCATAAACTCTGTCTGTGTCCATTCATTTCTTTCTCACCAAGGAACTAACCCCACCCTGGAGTCCAGAACTTGCTGAGAATTCAGAAGCTGTGGCAGTATCACTCTGTAGTGCCATGATAGGCCAGGTAAGGAAACCTGCATTCATAATTAAGTTTCCTGAACACAAGCATATACACATCCAGCAATGAGTACATTTTCAGTGGTCATGTGAAATAAATGGTGTCAGATAATGGAAGTAAATGAAGGCATTGTTTATTGTACTTTAAAGTAGAACAAGTCTTTTGGCCACATACGTAAATGGATCTTAGAAGCAAAGCAAGACACATTCATAGCCCAGATTGTCATGCTAGTTCAAAATAAGTAAATAGAACATCATTAAATTATCAGGTTTAATGATAAAGTAACATTAATTTGCAGCTGGAGTTGACTGGCTGTTTTGCAAATTGAATAATGTTTGACCAAGGAGACATGATCACACACCTCAGCTTACGCTTTTCTGATAACTGGTACCGGTTATACAGTTATTCTATCCCTTCTCTCTCTCTTTTATCATCACTTGTAGCATCAGATGCTGACTTTATATTTTTCTTCAGTAAATTCCCTTTTAATATCACAACATCAGTGAAAAATGGTGATCGATGTAATTGTATTTTATGGTGTTTGAAGGGACTTAGTGAGTCAGGATTGCTTTATAGTGAATCCACGAGATGCTGGCTGTGATGTTGAAGGCCGCCTGGTGATTTCTGACCCTTCAGCACCTTGTTCTCCCTGTCCTGTCACAGCTCACCACCTCCCCGGTTTTCCTGCTACAACTCTCTGTGGAGCTGCCTTGCAAACTGGATCTCTTATACTGGTTTAAAGTATATTCCCATTCCCTCCTCTTTTCTTTCAGAAGCTTGTTTTTAACCCAGGCCTGGCTTGCAGTGCAGCCGCAGGGAGTGGTGCCAGGAGGGGATGGGCAGTGGGGAGGGCAGGCCTGAGCTTCCTGAACCGGCCTTGTCGTCACGGCCAGTACGTGACAAGATCATGCTGAAGACTGCAGTGTTCTTCATGTTCGGTGTTCTCGTAACACTGTATCTAACCAGTCCAAGGCTGAGAATTAACTTGTACAGGCTGCCAGAACATTTGTAGTGGGTGCTCTCACCCCACCCCAGGAAACCCAGCAAGTGACAGCGTCAGGCAGAGTAGCTGTGGAAGGCCTCTGGGTACTGCCCTGAGGGCTGTTTTGCATTGCCTCGTTACATAGAGTTAGGCCAGTATTACTTTTCTTCCTTTATAGATGAAGGAACTGAAATACTCAGTGATGTGAGGTGGCAAAGGCCAGAGAATAAACATCACTCCTGGGAACAGAAGTCAAGACAAAATGTATGTGAAAATTTGTTCTGTAGTTTGTTTCCTACCAGCCTGTGCTCAAAATAATGCACCTCTCATAACGGATTTATTTTTTCTTTGCCAGATGTTATCAGCCGGGAATGCTTTTTCCTTAGACAAATGCTGAAGAAAGTAACATAGTAAACCTGTTACATTTAAAAGCATGCCGCTGTGCACTAGAGCTATATGCCATTTCCAGAAACTCTTAAAGAAATGGTAAATCTTGTTTTGCCTAAGTATTTTTGTCACAAGGGAATTGGGATTTGCTGGGATATTGCTGTGTGGGTCGTCAGACATGAATTTTATTTTCAAAAGCAGTTTTTTCTTCTAGACAGTGACTTATTCCTTGAACAAATAGCAATATCTAGCAGTGTAAGAGAAATGGCTACTACTGAATAAAAGCATTGGGGACATTTCACCTTTGGCATATGGCAAGAGTTGGATGAATACTAAATACCTTTAAATGAGCTAGCAGAGTCAGGCTGTGGGTTGCCTGAGTGATTTTAACTTGTCTCTGGATGTCAGGAACACAGACAGGTTTGGTTATCACAGTATTAGCACCTAGGAATGTTTTTTTTTTTTTTCCATTGTGCAATGTTTTCACCAGATTTGGCCTCAGTATAAGATACAGGGAAACAGGCTTTGGCTATAGAAACATGGATAACTGAAGAGAATGAGTTTTTATCTGACATTTTCAAAAGTTCAGATTGGCCATTGCATTTAGGAGTCTAAGTCCCTTTGA
This sequence comes from Burhinus bistriatus, assembly GCA_013397275.1. Classification (NCBI taxonomy): domain Eukaryota; kingdom Metazoa; phylum Chordata; class Aves; order Charadriiformes; family Burhinidae; genus Burhinus; species Burhinus bistriatus. Next base: position 53,021 of record VYXH01000467.1, on the reverse strand, counting down.
AATGAATGAGTGTCATATGAACAACTTTTTTGCAGGTCTGTATTCTAAATGCCTGCTTCTCTAGGCATTTATGAATATGTCACAAAGAACGTATTTGCAGTTGCAGCCAAAATGCCTTTGAAAAACATAAGTCAATACATTGAGCCTGCTATAACACCAGCTGCTTCTTTATTTTGTTGCAGTCCAAACCAGGGGCCCAGAACTGAATGTACAGACAGACTGGAAATCTGTGCGGTTCAGTGCTGTCCACACCGAAGGTGTCGCCCCTGGTGTAGAAGGATGACAGGGACAGCTGGGCTGTTGTGGCATCCTTAACTGGAGTGTATCTGGTAATAAAGATGGAATTGAAACTCAGTGAACACCACACATGCATAATTAATATTTTAGCATGCTTTTGAAGCACTTTGACAGGCAAGACTTTCACTTCTTTTTTGGTGTGAGACAAAGTGTTGCCAGGTGGCTCGACACAAGTTTTGAATGCTGACAGTTGTAGGACCACACAACATACAGGGGTGTGAGGGCAGGGTGGCTCAGTCAGGGCAGTGCAGGCAATAGGGCTGATCTGGGGACAAGTCCCTGCAATGTAGCATGTGATTTGGTGTCAGGGCAGAGCAAGGTCTCTCCCACTGTGACCCCAGGTGCCAGAGGAAGCTGCTCCCAAGAGATGGCTACGGTCTAGCCCACCTTAAACCTGTTTGATGTGTGTCCACTGAGTAGCACACTAAAAGATGCCTCCTGTAGTTTTCTGATGTTTTCCCATTCTTATGACAAAGTTATGCCACTGTTTTGCTAAATCCTACACTTCAGATCTGTCATTATACTTGTGTTATAAAGATACACTTGACTGTACTATATTGGCCTGAAAAGTCAGTTCTCTTCATGTTTTTAACGTAAGCTTTTAAATGACCTGTGTAGAACCTTAGGCTTGTATGTCAGATTAAATAACACAGCCTCAAAAGTATAGTATCTGTGGGAGATTTGTCATGATAAATATAATAAGATACCTTATGTTTTTCAAAGTAAATAGCAGCAGCACAGTTAGCAGGGACATATTCTCAGCTGACATAAATAACTTTATCAGAGTCACAATTTACATCAACCAAGGATCTGCTCCTTAAAAGCAGATGCTTAAAATTCTAGACACTTTCCAAAGCAACAAATTGCTGTAGGCCAAAATTGTCACACATTTTGTGAGAAAACACATTTTATGAAATAATTGTAATATGGGAAATGAAACCACTTTAATTTCCTCTTTGCTTGGCAATGTCAAAAAAGAAAAAGAAAAAAAAAAAAAGAACTACAAACTCCACAGAGTCTTCTATTTGGAGAACTTATTAATAAGAACACTAAACACTCAACCTAACTAAAGCTGATGACAAGTTGCATTGTATTATACATTATAGTTGGTGGCAGGCAGGAGGAAATGATATTGTCCTCTAACAGTCTGATAACTTGCAGAGTAAAGAGCTGATCCTTACACTGAAATATCCTCAGCAAAAATGGAAACCAAACAATCATACTAACATTGCAGCCTTTTATTAATTAAAAGCTGGATTAGGAGAACACGTGCTTTATTTCCATTTCCTTTTCAAAGAAAGATGGGGTGAAATCCTACCTAAATCAAATCAATGGCAAAATTCATAGAAACAGAAATCATAGGTTGGTAAATTAGAAGAATAAAGGATCCTTTGATATTTCCCTTTTTCAGTGTCTACAAAAGAGCAGCATTTCCAGAGACAACCATTGGACTCTTTATGGTTTTTAATTCTCAGTTTTTGCATATAAGCAGGATTGTGAGAAATAATTAAAACCAGAACTCTATTGGTCTCATTTATGCGATTCTCTTATAATAGATGATTGCATTTCTGCTGGCAGATGAAAATATTTTGCTAAATGGGAAAGTATTGCTGATATCATAGGGATCATTTGAGAATTATAAGAATTCTGTCTGGAGCTGACTTTTTTCTCTGTCAATATAAGCTCACACAAAGGCTTACAAAATTATTCACCTAGATGTCTCTCCCTCTGAGGGACACTGATTTCTAATTCCCACCTTCTTTCTATAGACTCAGTCTTCCCCTTTCCTGACACCCAGTATCAGTCTCCTTGCCTGCTCAGATCCTTTTCCAGTTGTATATGATCAGCATCCATGCCCTAAGAGTACCATTTCCCTGGCTGCTCTACATCTGTATTTATTCTGAACCTTTTCCTTTGGTTCCCAGACTGCTTGGATCTCCATGGATGCTCATCTATTTTTGGTAAGCTCCCCCTCCCACAGACCGCTGTTCTAGTCAGGGCTCTGCCCTCCCTGGTATCTTGCCCCAGTGGGTCTGCCCTGCAAGGCTTTATTTTCCCAGTCCCAGCTGTTTCCCCAACACAGTAATTCCCATATGCAAATTCTCATTTAACTCATGCTGACGTTCCCTGCTCCTTCTTCTGCTCTGCTTCTTCCTCCCCTCACCTTATCTTTCAACCGTCTCTGCCCCTTTTTCATCCCTGAGGTTATCATTTCCAGTATCTACCCTGCTATTTTACCCTCTCACTTCCAGGCTCTCTTGTCTGGCTGTACTTCCAGAGGGGCTTCCAGCTCGCTCAACTCCCAGTCTCAGCATCCTTTGCCAAAGTCACTCTGCTTGCTGTGCTTTTCCAGCTGTCCATCCCCATTTCTTCCCAGCACAGCCTTCCAATCTAGCCTCACCAGGAGCAATTTTTAACCATTGCTAGTGTATCAAATCCAATGTCTTTGTTGAACTCCTTTCTCTGTCTCTAATCAAACTGTGGCACTTGCTTCATTTCAATTTTCAATGGAACTTCTCTGCATTAACTGGTGGATCCTCATGGGAGGGGAACTGAGGGCACAGGAGGGACAAACGCTCTGCTTTTAAATCTGGAATATGACCCTGCCTTGGGTCGTCAGGTGGGAGAAGTTGTTACGAGGATGTTATAATTTGGTTTTAGTAGCCCTGAGCTGTACGGTGATGGTACATGTACTGGTAGGTCAGCTGTGAGTCTGGAGCTCAGCTAGCATTGACAATCTTCAGAGCTTTTAGTTGCAAAACTGTGATGTGCAGGTTTTTTTTCAGTTCTTGCCTGAATTTGGAAGGACTAGCAGCAAAAGGCAAAAAGGCATATACCTGACACAGAAACCTCTCCTGCCAAATTTAAGTTCAGCTTTCAGAGCAGTGAAGCAGCAGAGCAAGGCTTTTTATCATTGATGGCAGCACATTTCCTCTAGCCTGTTTAGTGAAATTAGCTGGTGGTTTTGGCTGACATTTGCATAAAAATAAAAATTAAATAAAATCAGGCCAAGGAAACACTGTAACTGAAAACTTTAATCTGGAATAACTAAAGTTTGACATTGCTGTATGTGAAATCAGAATCTAATACTGGGAAAATGTCAAATCACAGGTGAAACTACAATCCCTGCTGCTATGAGTAACAGCTTTAAAAAGTCTGAAATATGTTCTATATAGTTCAGGATAAATTATGAACTGAGCTACATCTCTGGAAATCATCCGATTTTTACATTCAACTAATGGCTGAATTTAGCCCTTTGTGTATAGCAAAACTGCTTTTTAAAACTTGCTGCAGGCAGACATTATAAATTCTCAGCTTTCTAAGGCCAGACATGACCACTGTAATTGCAGAATCTGACCTCATGTGCAAGAGAGACTGCAACATTTTGCATACTAATTCTTTTATTTCACCTAAAACTCACAGTTGAACAAGAAGATAGCCGTTAGTGTATCTAAATCCAGCTATCAATATGCATGTGTTCGGAGGGGGGGCGGGGGGAGCTGTTTCCTGGGCTGTATTGAAGAGAAGAGGTTGAGCCTAATGGCCGTAATGACACAACTGTATCTTAATGGGAACACACCACTAGCAAAACATTCCAATTAACGGGGGATGTACTGAGCTGAAATAAATGGTTTTAAGTGATGATCAGCCTGGTGTGAAATTATAAACTCCATTGTTAGTATCAAAATGACTAATTACAGCTCTGATGCAGAATAGCACTCAAATTTTTAAATCTGTGGGACTAAACTGAAAATGCTTTCAGCCTTTTGCAAGACCACCAGGGAAAAATGAAGAGCACCCAATTTTTAGCTCGCATTTTTATTTAATTGGTGCATTATTTCAGTACAAAGTATTATATAGTATTTCTTTCCTCTTTCTCCAGTCTTTTTTTCAATTGAGTTTCCACAGGATGTCCTAATTAGGAGACCCATACTGTATACCCTCAAAAGAATTAAGGATTTCACTTCAGCTAAGTGGCATTTTTGACTGTGGAAAAAAAGCACAATTTAATGGGACAGAGAAAAACAAGGCACCCAGGCTATTCAGGGAGAACTGAGAAATAGGCACAAGTTTTATATAAGGTTTTCTAATTCATTTAGGTGGTGCTCTTTTCTTTACACTTTTCTAACACTTAATTTAATTTGTACTTCTATGTAAAGCAATCCACTCACATTTTAAGGCTTTTTTTCCTTTTGCCCTACAGCTTTCATATTAAGTAAGCAAATTTTAAAAGCAGTTAAAAGCAGGCTTGAATCTGTTCTCTCCATTGATGGATTTTTAAATTAAAGCTCTTTGAAACTTTCATGCCAGTCAGTGCAGCCCAGGAGCGTTAAATCACAACTGTCTGGTGCCACATGCTGACAGACCAAGTCTTGAAAAAAGGACTGTGATTTTTCCAGCCTTGCTTAGAGTGCCCAACCAATGCTGAATGGGGGAAAATAAATCAGATTTTTCTTTTTAGTAGAGTATATGAAATACTAAAGGCTGAAGATGCCTTGGAGTTCCTGTTCTGTTTTATTTATCATCTCTCACAATTGCCCTGAAAACTGAAAACATCCCTTAATAAATTACAATCTCTTTCTTTGTGACAGATTACAGGTGAAGTAGAAAAGGTATGATGTTTCTGTAATTGTACACTACCCAGAAAGTGTATTATTCACTGAAACTTGATGTCCTGCAAAAGATAAGAATTTAAAGAATAGATTCAATGAAGTTAATAGAACAAGCTATGGAGGCATATTATTCACTCATGGTTTACAATGTACTTTAAATAGTGTAATCAAATGTACAAAAAAAAGTTGGAAGTTGGTACCTATGTACTATAATGAGGGGCATATTGGGCATATCTGATAAAGCTCACAATCTTATAAAAAATCCTAAAAGCTGATTTTCCTGAAATCTGTCTCCTTAAATATTTAAAACAAAATCTTAAATTCATGGATATTTAGTAGTTCCTTGTATTTTTATAAAAAGCACATTAGCTCACTTCATATTTGGATATTCTGGGTCTTGTAGGTCTAGTGAAAGATAAAATAAATATAATATACTTCATTAAATTCTTTATAGAAAATTTTTTTAACTCAACTATCTATCTTAAAAGATCTTCATATTTCCACAATTTTAGTAAAATTTATGATTAATGAAGATAAGCATCTTAATAACAGAATTACAGAATAATTTAGTTTGGAAGAGACCTCTGGAAGTTATCTAGTCCAGCCCCCTACACAATGAGGGCAGGTTGCTTAGGGACTAACTGTTTTGAGTATCTTCAAGGATGGAACCCCACAGCCTCTTTAGGCAATCTCTCCAGCATCTGAACACCTTCAAGGTGACAACAGCCACCTTTGCTGTGAGAGCACATGGTCGGCTTGTTGTCCACCAGGATCCATGGGGCCTTTTCTGCAATCATCAGGGTGAACAGCTGTTTTACAAAGTACAGTGTTTCCTTAAAGAAAATCACCAAAACGCACTGCTTTTATGGTGATTTACTTTTCTTTCATTCACATTTGATTTTAGTGCTAGTTGTTCGACCCTCAAAAGCATTTTTGATGTACAAATTTCATTTGTACCTAAGACATTTCTGAAGGTACCTGTAGAGAACTCTGTAAAATGAAACAAACCAGACTTCTATTTACTTTGAAAAGCACCCAGCAGCTAATGTCACACACTGGAGACGTACCGCAGCACATGTTTAGTAATGGGAATGTACAGCCTTAAAGGTCTGGACAAACCCAGCAGGAACTACAGAAATCTCCTTTTTTTAGACATGTCCTTTCAAAATGACATTCAGCAGCAAGACAATAATTTTTCATAAAATGTTTCTGAGGTGCTAGTTTTAGAAGTCTGAATTGGGAATGTTTATCCAGTAAGTTTTCAATTCAGTCACGTGTCGATGGACTGTGGCAAGGGCAATGTACCTCTGTTATTTCAAACCTAGGCATCTTTGAGTCATTGCTTTTGTTGTTATCGTTAATCATGTTTGAGCAATAGTTTGATACCAAACATACCAATACTACTCTGACAACAAAGTAATAATCAATACCTTGAGTGCCCAGACTACTTGTCTGTAGAAACATGTGTTAACAGCACATGGTATCTGTGACGGGAGGGACCTTCTTCCTAACATCACTGGCTTCTGATGAATCTCATTCAAAACCTACTGACTCAGTAGAAAGACTAGTATAGCATTCAGTGGGTTTTGGATTAAAGGCATTTGATCTTAGGGAAATTGAATAATGTGTAAAATAAGGATCATAATGTTTCCCTCTTGTAAAAGTAATTGAAATTCATAGAGGGAAAGTACAAAGTATGCACTTACTGTTTTATCTCTATTAAGAAAACTGGTTTTATCAATTTTTATTTAATTACTTAAATGAGTAATTTAAGTCGTTTTAAAGCCTCATGTATTTGATGTATCATTTGTTTCTTTCAGTTGAAATAAGATGGTTACTATGGAGACAAAGACATTGCAAGAATTGAGTTGCCGTTAGGTTTGGGAACAAATACATTATTATGAAAACAAAAAAACCCTGAGATATTGAACTATAAAGTAGAATGAGATCCTTATTGATTAACAAATCCTGGGTAAAAGCTAGTTTTATACTGTAAGTGGGTGGAACAGGAAACACTCTGGCAGAAACAAATGAAAAAAATGAAAGTTAATGGAGCTGTCATTTCAATATTCAGTAATATTATCTAGAATATGCAATTTCCCAGATGTAATTCCCATATCCTGCATGAACAGTTACAACAAAGTGAAAGGCTTACTGACGCCAACGTGCTTTTCCTGTCACAGTGTTAACTGCAAAATGTATACACTTCTAGAAACAGCAGAGCAATTGGGAAAATAGAGCTGCTCTTAACATCAGTTATGGAGGCAATATATGACATAGTCTCCTGGCATCCCTTCAGCTATTTGCACAATTGTTTTCTTGGTCATCTCACACACTTGCATGTTTATGCACAGGGCAAACAGATGTGCATGCAGAAAGGAGGAATCAAAGCCCCTCAGTCTGGGAGAGCCTGACGACCTGAGGGTTGACAAGTGTTGCCAGGCTTTGCTTTCCAATCTCCTGGACATATGGGAAAAAAGTGGACCAGGCCAGTAGGAATTAGAGACAGTTCTCCTCTCCCATACATAGCTCATTGTTGACTGTTAGTGACCCTGTAGTGTTCTAAATCAGGAAACAGTTGCCAAACTGGGCAAATTAGCTCAAAATACAGGCATGGAACCCAGTGACCTGAAATAAGAGCCCAAGCTAACCCATAGATTGATTTCACTGTAGTATTTGCTAAAACGCATCCATATGGGTGCACACACCTGCACATGTACTCGCACACAGAGCCACACTTAAAAGAATGATTCAGTTATAGATACAGCTCTTTAACTAATCAATATACTTAATAAATCATGAATCATAAACCACCCCATTTTGGAAGGGATGCTGAAAGATGATCTGTTCCGACCTTTTGTGGGAAAGGCAGCCTAGATGAGATTACCTAGACTATCTGTCCAATTGCATCTTGAAAACCTCCAGTAATGAAGACTCTACCATGTCCCTAGGGAGGTTGTTACAGTGAATGATTTGTAAAAAATTTCCTACAATAATATGAAACCTATTCCAGTGCAACTTGTACCCATTGCCCCTTGTCTTCTCCATGTGGTGCCTTGTGAAGAGAGAGTCTCCATCCTCTTTGTAGCTGCCCTTTAAGCACAGGAACACTGTGATGAGGTCCTCTCCGAACCTTTGCTTCTCCAGGGGGAAGAGACCTAACTCCTTCAGGCAAAACTAACTCTTTCAGTCAAGGGAAAGAATAAAGGAAATTAAAGATCTATATTTTCATGGGGTGTTTTAAATACTGTTGAGTGTACGAAATCAGACTCAGCCCTCAATCAGTGTTAATCATGCACAGAAATACTGGAGGAGACTCTGTGTTCTCCCTCTACAGCTTTGGCACCTTGCATAACTTAGTTTTTCCACATTCCAGAACATGTATGAGTACCTGTGTAAATGCATGCTTGTTTGTGTATGTTTTATACGGCTAAAGAGAAGGTGTTTCTCACAGAGCTGCTGGGCCTGACTCTCAGAAACAGCGGAAAATACAAACCTAAGGTAATATACTGGGTGAATTAAGTGCATGTCTTTTCTTCGAAGAAAACTTTGTCTGAGATGAAAATCAAAATTAGTTAATTAAAGGCCTCACATAAATACTTCCATGAGCTTTACAGTTTTTATATCTTCCCAAAGTGCCATGAAAATCATATATAATCAGCATTGGCTCATGTTTTCCGTGGAAGAAGTTTACAAGCCTTGATAACAGGGAGAACTTCAAAGGCTGTGATCAATCAAATGAATAATTTGCCCAGAGGAAGTCTGTATAAATCGGTTACATTATCTAAACGAGTCAAATGAAATCTTAAGAACTCCCTCTTTCTTTCTCCAGTAATAATTGGATTTGCACATCTCTCTAAATTCCTAGTCTTTTCCCAAAAATGTAGGCACATACATTTTTTATTGCCTGAATGCCTGTCATGATAAATGGTCACAGAAAAGTGGCCAAAGTTATATGAAAGGGTTCAGACAGGCTGATTCTACATTTTCCTACTGTTAGCCCACCTGATGTGAAGATGATTAGCAGGCCATGTAAGACTAGCTCAGTTCTGCATCCCTAATTCAGGTATGCTGGACTGGATAAGATGAAAGGGTCTAAGATTGTTTCTAAATCATTCAAAGGTAAGTTAGAAGGCTTCGTAACTCACACATGAGTTTCTCTAGAGGACTATCATTTCTGCATTTGGCATTCTGGAAGAAGGAGAGGTAACAGGAAAATGGCACTTTAAAATGGTCTTAATTTTTCTCAAGTTTCTAAGGTTTTAAAGAAGGGTTGGGTTATATCTATCACTTGCTGTTCTTCTAGAAAAGGGACTATGGATTCATATGTTTTATTTTCTGTTATTCATGAGTATTTTGTTCTTAATTGGGCATTTATGAAATTCTAGGGTATGTAAGTATTTTAAAATTGCTTTGGTTTTCTGTGCATTAAATGCTCCCTTGTCTAATGCTAGATTTAGCAAATTTGCTAATGAAAATTTGGATGTTTGATGTTAAGGCCAAAGACAAAACATCTTGTCCTTATTTTATTAGTAAAATGTTCAAAGTCTTTTCCTATTAGAACGTGCAGGTCTCTTATTAATTGTTCCCTTTCTTTTATGAAGAGAACATACAGATTTTTCCTTAGTGTTCTGCCTTTCAGCTGAGAACCTGAAATGTCAATAAAACAGGGAAAGTTCCAACTCAGAAGCTGCAGTACAAAATAATGCGTTAGAAATTGAAACAGTGATAGATAAGTCTGTGCTTGTGCAGTGCAAGTTTGAAATCTTACAGGTGCATGTGTTTGGACTTCTATTTACACTTTTTGCCTAAAAACATCCCTTGATTTCATATATTGTGATCTATCGCCTTGCCAAACTACAGCAGAATTTTTATTTTTTAATGGTATGCTTTAAATGTCTTGAGAGACCAGAGTTCTGTGGTGCTTCTAGGGATGTATTGTCACAATACACTGATTCTTACCAACAGAAGTTTTACCGTGGATATGCTTTCAAGCTGTGTGTAAGCTGATGCAAAAAATGGAAAAGAACATTTGGAATATAATGATGGGACCTCAAGTACTGACAAAGTAGAGCTATCTTGAGTTACATTTATGGCTTGGCATGCTACGAGTCATTTATTATCATAGGAACATATTAAAAATAAACTACAAAAGTACTTGCAAACATACTTTGTTGAGCTAAAATTCACTACTTTGAAGTATCTCATGCAATTCTTCATACTAGTATGAACAATTCATTAGTTCATACTAATTGATTAGTTCGTATTAGTAAAATGAAACACATCTGTGGTTATCTGCAGTGCTGAAATAAGTGAAATACGCAAGTCTGCTGTGACATCCACATGAGACATTTGCTTTTGACTTGTTATTTTTTTCCACCTTTCCATATACATTGTCAAGGGCTGTTAAATAATAATCTGTCCTTGAATTATTGGCGTCTCAAATGATAGTTGGATTAACATTGAATTGATTATTGTATTTTAATCTGTGTGAATGTGCACTCCAGTAGGGACTGAAAAATAATATCTTAGCAGCAGAAGGAAAGGAATTATTTTTTTGGATGCTCCCATGGCTGTAGCAGACGTCCCTCATCCCCTGAGCATTTTCTTGAGCATTCAAGTTACTTTCAGACTTTCTACTCAGAAACTCTTGGCACCGTGCACTGCCGGCAAAGCAAGACCCAGCAACTGGGTTCAACTCAGGTTCATAGAATCTAGCAGGAGGTGAGAGGCGCATTATAGCAGCAGCCGGGCAGGTCACAGCATGACCAAAGAAAAAGGGGCAAAATATGTACGTATCTTGGAGGCAAGAATGGTGAGGGAGATCAGGATGTCTGGCAATGGAGTTGGATCCACTGCTGAGGTAAAGGGAGGAAAAGCTTTTAGTGTTGTACATTAAATAAGAGAGGATGATACTTCTATCCAAATGAAGTGCCAGTTTTCTTGTGGTTATTTTTCCAGTGTATTAGTATTTAAATTACACTCAGACTTGAACCTGGTTTTCCAATCAAAAGCTCCTGGCTTTTTGCTGTTGTTTTGGTTTGGTTTTTATCTTTTTGGGGTTTGGTTGTTTTGGGGTTTTTAGTGCATTGGTGAACTTGAAATCTGGGGTTGGTCTCTGATGAAGTATTGGCAATTAGGGTTAGACAGGTCAGAACAGAAACTTTACCTGAGTATGACAGACATATGAAGCAAACTCTGATTCCACATCATGATCTGTACCTTCCAATTTATCCTCACAGTTTAGTTTAAACCCAGCTCACCACCATCACATTGTATTAATAAGTCCTGAAGTATATAAATAATTGTACTGAGATTCTTTAACATTATTATCTGGTTTTATCCATAGCAACTTGTAAAGGCAAAGTTTTAAATATAATAATAACTCTGTACCTAAAATCTGAGTCAAGGATGATTATTTTCCTAACTCCTAAATTCAAGATCTGGTGGTTGGTCACAGAATCATAGAATGACAGGGGTTGGAAGGGAGCTCTGGAGACCACCTAGTCCAACCCTCCTGTCAGTGCAGTGCAGGTTCATCTACAGCAGGTTGCACAGGACGGCGTCCAGGCGCATTTTGAATGTCTCCAGAGTTGGAGACTCCACCACCTCTCTGGGAAGCCTGTTCCAGTGCTCTGCCACCCTCAAAGGAAAGAAGTTCCTCCTCATGTTTAAATGGAACTACCTATGTTCAAGTCTGTGCCCGTTACCTCTTGTCCTATCACTGGGCACCACTGAAAAAAGACGGGTGCCATCCTCCTAGCACTCTCCCTTTAGGTATTTATAGGCATTGATGAGATCTCCTCTGAGCCTTCTCTTCTCCAGACTAAAAAGACTCAAGTCCCTCAGCCTTTCC
>VYXH01000467.1:0-41193 GCA_013397275.1 Burhinus bistriatus | reverse complement strand
TCCATTCATCCAACCCACACTTCCTAAGCTTGCCTATGAGGATGCTGTGGGAGGCAGTGTCAAAAGCCTTGCTGAAGTCAAGGTAGACAATATCCACTGCCCTCCCCTCATCTATCTGTCCAGTCATGCCATTGTAGAAGGCTATCAGATTAGTCAGACATGACTTCCCCTTGGTGAATTCATGTTGGCTACTTCTGATAACCTTCTTTTCCTCCAGATGCTTTGAGATGATGCCCAGAACGAGCTGTTCCATCACCTTTCCAGAGATGGAGGTGAGGCTGACTGGCCTGTAGTTTCCTAGGTCTTCCTTCTTGCCCTCTTTGAAGACTGAAGTGACATTGGCTTTGCTCCAGTCTTCAGGCACCTCGCCTGTTCTCCAGGACCTTTCAAAGATGATGGAGAGCGGCCCAGCAATGACTTCTGCGAGCTCCCTCTGCACTTGTGGGTGCATCATCAGGACCCAGGTCTCCCAGAGCTTTCCACAGAGCTGCTTTCCAGCAGGTCAACCCCTAACCTGTACTGGTGCATGGGTTTATTCCTCCCCAGGTGCAGTACTTGCCTTTGTTGAACTTCATTAGGTTTCTCTCTGCCCAACTCTCCAGCCTATCCAGGTCCAGTGTGTCAGCCACTCCTCGCAGTTTTGTGTCATCAGCAAACTTGCTGATGGTACACTCTATCCCTTCAGTCAAAAGCTTTGTACAGAAAAATACTGATAAATTATATTATCAGACCAGGTTGACACGTATTTTAGAGGAATGTTTAAACCTTCTTTTCAAAAAAGTATTTAAGGCCATATGTAAACTTTAAAACTGTGAGTAACTCAAGTTTACCATACCAAACTTCTTTCAGGGCATTTACTCAATATACTAGAGGGTTTTAGTTTACTGAGTGGGAAATAGAGCAAATGAAGAGAAGAAAACACACAGAGATTTACACTTCCATCTAGACCAAGGTCTAACTGCGGGCAGCAAGGCAATGAGCATGTGCCAGAATGAGCACTAAACTGGACGGATGCCAACTTTTTTATTGTGATTAACCTCTTGCAGCTGGAGCCTATTCACTGGAAGGAAAAGGCAAAGCCACCAATGACTTCAGTGGTGCAAAACCCGAGCACTCCGGAGTGGAAGAATTAGCTCATGGTGTACTTCTTGGCAAAATCCTGGAGAGTTTATAAACACAAAAAAATACCATAAAAACGTAATTGTAAATGGTGCTTTGTTTAGTATGATTCACCCTAAGTCAGAATTGGGTCTTTCTAGTTGACTGGTTGGTTGACATTTGCCTCATGCACCATGCCATTGGACAGTGGGATCGGTGTTTTCCAAAAGAGGTGCTGTGCTCTGGCTTCACTTGGGCTTACCACTGGTGCCTGTATGGCTCCTAAAATGCTGCCAGAACAACAGCTGGGAATACACTGTGTTCACAGATGTACCTGTTTCCTCTCTATAGAGGAAATGCACAGAAAGTCACTCCCATTTCTTGAACAAATTCCTGCTCGTGGCCTGTTTAGCCCAACCACTAAACTAGCCCAACCAGTAACAGGCAAAACCAGTGTGCACCCCAGGGCATCCCAGTCCTTTCAGCCATGCCAGGAGATGGGCTTCCAGCTTCATTCTCCAGATGGACAATTAATATCCTCAGGAGGGAAATCTGTACAGGCCCTTCAAAGTGCTGTTTGCCATACTGAGAAACATAAATGCAGATGGGTGCAGTTGCCTCAAATGGCAGCTTTGTTACAGGCCGGCAGAAAGAGCTGAATTAGGTCTGTGACAGCTGCACAGGTCTACTACCTAACACAGACCAAATCACCATGTTGACCTTCTCTATTCTTTGCCTATCTGGCTGTCCTTTCTAACCTGCCAGTTTTGCATAATACTGCATTGCTTTTTATACATACCTGGTTAGATAAGATGGAATTTTTCAACCGCAAAATGCAGTAATATGTACTGACTGATTAAAACCAGATTTTTTTCCATAATACAACCTCTTAAATAAAATACAAACTTTCAGACATGTTTAGGCAGACATCTGTAGAAGCCAGGACTTTAATAACACTGCATAAATTGTAGTTCTTTAGGTGAGCTTTTGCTTTCTCTTCATATAAGTATCTGTCATTAGTTATGTACAAAACTCGGAACTTCACTCTTTGGAATGAATATTTCCCAGATCTTGCTTATGCAAGATTAGATTAAGCACCTCATGAGCGGGAGCTCTTGTTGAGCTCCTGCTTTCAAGTACGTTCCATGTCCTGGGAGGTTGGAAGTGGATGCAGCCAGGATGCTGCAGGACAGCTGTGCAACAGTTCAAGTTCTCCTTAACCCCCTTCATTGCACTGGATTAACCCATGGGGAAAAGAATGAGCTTACTAACCCTCTAGCTCTCCACACTAAGTCTTTAATGACATGCTTTAAATGCAGGGTGTCTAGTATTTGTTGTGCTCTATTAACACTTCAGCTTCCAGCTTGACTACTGCATTGAAACCGAACAAAATCAAATGTATTGAGCCCTCAAATATATCTACAGTTTTGCAAACCTTTATTAACTCACATATCAGTCCAAGACTGGTTTTGGTTTTTAATTTAGTCAAATGCTTAATCTAGTCTTTCTTGATCCTTGATTCCTGATTATTATTCTGGTACTTCTTTGATTAATGTCTCATTAGAAACAGGGCTGAACCAAACCCCCAACATGTGGATATCTTCTAATAGTTTAATTGAAATGGGAATCTCTAAAAAAATTGCCTGACCTATATAGTCAGTTGTGTCACTATCTAAAACTGGGACAAAGATTTTATGTGGTCAGAATCTGAAATGCTTGGATTTCCTTTAATTTTTACAATGTCCCATTTTAAATAAGGGCTAATAAAAAATTAACAACATTCCTATGAAATATGGAAATAGACCCAACTTAGTTAATAGCATTTAAGTCATAGTGGCTTCAAATGCAGCTATTTTTAATGCACGTTTAATAAAAATAGTCCTGGACAATTAATTAACAGTGAAGTTATCTCATGAGTCTTTCCTTGTGATATACTTGTAATCACTTGAGGTAAAAATCTTAGGCCCCAGGAGTGTATCAACAACATAGCTGTTACTTCTTTTCACATAGAAATGTGGAGTGCAGTTGTCAAGCTCTGCACATTTGAGACTTGAGGTCAGTGATTTCTATTAACCGCAAATGTTACCATTCCCTGGCTGGAGCAATACAGGATTGAGCATATGTATCCTACGGAAGAGTAGTCATCTGTTTCAGGACAAGTACATAGAATAAAAATTAGCTTAAGTTTTTCCATGTGCACCTGGCATGTCCATTTAAATAAAGAACACCAAAAGAAACATTGAGCTTGCATACACCCAAAACCTGGATCAAAACCATGCTTGATATTCTGGCAGTTCTGGAATTAATTGGCAACTTTTTAAATAGGTTAGACACAAGTCCTGGAGGCAACAGGCCTAGTTCATAGGGTATGTCACCATGATGAGGTGGAAACGTAACTAGAGCACATGCAAGCATAACTTCTTCGAGTTAGGAGGAAAAACAGTTGCAGTGAAGATATGGTTGCATGGACTTTGTTAGCGACAGACTATATGTATATTTATCATCCGTAGCCAGCCTGCATGTATTAAAGACTGATCTGCTGTGTCAACACCGCTCTGGTTGCCCTGCTAGCTTGAGTAAGTTAGGATATGATCACACTTCTGCTTTGTGGCATTTTATTCCTCCCCTCTGTTTTACTGCAGTGTAACTGTGTGGCTTTTGGTTACGTGCTTTAACCAACCAAATCTGAAAATATATAACCTCTGTTTCAGTTTGACCATTTGTAAAGAGATGATGGGTAGCGGCTATGGTTCTCATGAAACCTATGTGATTACTTAACCTAATTTTCACTATGCGGGGCTCTGATATGCCCAGAAGGCTCTCCAAAGTTGTTTTCTTCTTGAAATCAGGAGGTAGTCTCACAATATGCTTTACCCTGGTCAGTTCTACAACAGGAGCAAAGGGAATGCAAACTGCTGTCGGTTTGCTGCCAAAAGGCTTTGATCATGATAGGTTTGATGGAAAAGGTGAGCAAGGTTGTTGTTAGAAAGTACTGTCCCACAGTGTCTGAGTCTTAGCATGTGCTGCAGTTTCAGTGGATCGGTTCTCAAAGCGTTCCAGTAAGCAGAGAGTGGAAAATACAAATATGTGCTTATATTTAGCAATGACAGGAAAAAGAATATTTCTAATAAGAAAAAGACAGTGGCTTTACTTCAAATAGAATTTAAAATCGCGTTGTAGCTGACAGCTATATGTTTTATCTTGTGACCGTTAGAATAGACATTTTTTTATGGAGCAGAAAAATACCTCTGAGAAGAAGATCTCGGGGACATCGCTGTTTTCTCTGCTGTGATGTAAGGCAGGAGCACACAACTCAGCATTTTTCTTCTTTAGAAGCTTACATTAATTTATTTTGACAGCATTTCCAACCCATATAGTAGCTTAGGACTATCTGTTTATGCTACCTTCCTATTTTAGACAAGCGATGCTTTGCGTGAGACTGTTAATTTGGCAGAGGGCATGGGTTCACATTTGGTTTTCATAGACTGATAGATTTAAAGGCCAGAAGAGACCATTATGATCATCTAGTCTGACCTCCCACTTCAATCAGGGCACCAGCGTCACGCAATCATTACTGCAACAACATCATGAGTTCAGCGTGAGCTAGGCAGCAGCTTAAAGAAGGCATCCAGTCCTGAGCTGCCTTCCTTGAATTTTTAGCATTAATTTTTCCAACTTCAGACTCCAGTCCCTGGATCATATCATTTTATAGGCATGCAAAGTCAGAATGAAACATCATCCTCCACTGTCCTTTTCAATTATGTGTCTGTGATTTCATCTACTTGGATTTATCCCAAGATTATAGGAATATTTATGTTGCATAGCTGTCAGACCATGCTAAATGGACAGTAAGCATTCTTTTCACCATATACTGGATGTTGTAAAAACAGTTGCAAAGCACACATGGAATGTCAAGATCTTGGGCTAGATCTGCATTGGTTAAGTCAGGAAGCATTCAGCCTGGCTTTTGGCTTTTCAAAGCAGCTTGCATCCCTTGAGTTAACATGCGTGAAGCCTGTGCACAGGGCAAATGCATGACTATTGCCCTTCTTTTAAAAACCAACCCCTGCATTTTTAAGATCAGTTTTTAATAGACAGATGGCAATGAAAATTGGCAAGTGACAAAAAAGAGAAGGACAGGCAGGTGCAAACATTTAAGAAATGATGATTTACCTAGAACATTTCCAAAAATAGAATTGTAATTTGGTTCACCTAAGAGAACAGCAGTAGAAGATTAGGTGGGAGGGAGGAAGGAAGATACTTTGAATAAGCTTATTCTGCCACTCATTTTCTCATGTACTCATCATAATGTGAGAGCACACTTTCTCCAGACTTAAAACCTGGCTACAATTCACTATCCCAGGAATTCTGGTTTACAGCACTGAATAAATTTTTCAAATGGCCAGAGCTCAAAATCTGGCATTGAAGTTTTACACAACCTGGGAAGTTTTAAGTGTGGATGTGAAATGAGTTTGTGACACTTTGGAAAGCCTGTGAGCAAATTTCTGCTTCTGAAATTTAAACGTGTTTCAGGCCGGTTCCAGCTTCTCCTATACAGAGTAAAGAAAGAGTGCAGGGCTTGAACTCTGCTTCTGGTACATGCTGTCATGTGGTAGCCAAAGTGGTGCCATGATCCGTATGGGAATCGAATAGGGGAAAGAACTAGAGGAAGATACTGCCAAGAGAAAATCCAGGTAAACATACTGCAAGAATTGATCAAATCTTGATGACCTTTAAAACTTTCAAGTCAGGCCAGTTTTAAGAGCTGCCATTCAGTACTTGCCCTCGTGAAACTGGAAAGATTGATATTAATTTCAGAAAGCAGCTGCCAGGTTCTTGCTATTTAGTAAAGCATTAATGTAAACTGATGTTCTTCAACAGAAGTTTAACAAAATTCTAATACTTCTTGACTTAAAAAGACCTCAATCTCTTGCATAACAAACTGCAAGGAAACAAAATTCCAGGCTTTCCAGTTTGAAAATGACACAGCTTGACGAGCTAGAGCACAGGAACGCATTAACTCTAATTTTCATAAGGCAACTCACATATTTAGTAGTTATCCTTCATTTTCACAATTGGGAAACACAGAGGACATCAAGAGACCTGTGTGTAACCATCATAATATATATGGGTTTATGTTTGTCTTCATTGGATAGAGAATTTATTCTAAAATTTTGTTCATTATCCAGGATTTGGATAATTACACATATACCTATAAAAATATATATGTATTATATACAATAATCTGTATATAATCTATGGGTACATACATTTCTGTTTCAGGGAAAAATATTTACTCTTCATATATCAATGGCCTTAGTTCAAAACACTTTCAGGTTATTGAAAATCACTGCAGTACTCCATAACAACTTTGAGAACCTTTTTTTCTTCACAGTATGTGTAGGTCCCGACTGTTGGCATTTATTGTGCCCAATAAAATTGTTTGAAATTAGGCATTTCCAATCAACAATATACCTTTTTCATTTTAAATCTTTTGGTATAAAATATTAGAACATGTGCAAAATTAATATATGAGCAATAAGAAGGTGTATAAATATAATTTCAAGAGTATTTGCACATTTGGATCCCCTTAACAAGCTGGTTCTTAAAGACAAAGGTTATCTGATACTGTAACTATATATGGTATTTTGACTTTGCATGAGAGTCTTAGCTCTACAAAGGGGCATCTAACAGCACAGCAAACATGCCTTTGCAATTAAATGATCATTCACAGTACAGCTTATGGAAATATAAGATACAGCTCAAACCATTCGGTAAAGAATGCCTATTCTTGTTACTCTTTGTTTTAATGGGCTATAAAATAAATGCAGTGTAGAAGGTATTTTTTCAGCCAGAGCTTGTGATACATGATATGCATGGCTGTGCTGGGAAGAAAATGCCAAAATTATGTACTTCAAACGCCCATCATGCTTCTCGGAAGGGTTATATACATAAAGCCAACAAAATCCTGTGCTATCTTTAATGGAACAGGACTGACTGCTCTTTCGGTGTTTACAGCGTCAGCCCTGGTAAATGCCAAAGTATGTATGGTTCAGCAATGAAATATTGCCAGCTTCATCTGTTTGTAGTCATATACGAGAAGGAGTAAGGAGACTACGCAGCTGCAGAAAGGGAGGGCAAGGAACAAAAAGTGGTTTAAACCAGCATGAAATAGGCAGGGAGTAACAGCGCCAGAAAACACACGTGCACACACACACAAACATTGAATGCATGCACGGAGGTGGTAAGGGTGGAGGGGGAAAAAAAGGATTAGAGAAGTCAGGTGAGTTAATGGTAGCTGAAGGGACTTAACAGAATAGATACATCAGGGGCAAAAGTAGCGTGAAGAAAAGAAACCCATTAATAAAAGAGGAGGAGGAGTGAAATCAATGAGAACTCTGCAGAGACACTACAGCCCTTGTGAGGAGAGAAGCACAGGGCCGAGATCTGGTATTCTTGTTCAGTACTTCCTAGACGCTGGGGACTGCTGGGAGGAAAAAGTACAACTAAAAGGCATGGACTGTCAGCCTGTCGGGAATGCTAAGCAAGGGACTAGCCTCATGCACTTATATAGGTGAATAACCATGAGGAAGAGCTTGTCACACCAGCAGTCCCCAGGATTTTTAAAATGAAATTTATGCCCCTGAAGTTACTGAAATAAATGAGTGTTTACAGTCAGGACTCTTTTTAATGGCTTGCTTCTTTTTTCTTCTTCTTCTTTTTTATGTACTCAAGTACAGGACACTTTTATCTCTGTGGAAACTTTGCATTTCCTGCAAAACCAGGGCTTTTTCATGCCCATGTGCTTCCAGAAGATGGAATTTCATGTAAAACAGCAGCTATCACAGGAAGTGTAGTAAAAAGCAAGGAGCTGGTAGTTGCAGGTTCCATGGTGCACTGCAGGGTCCTGGTCCTAAGGCAGCCAGATGAGGGAGCGGGTCACAGCCATCACAGACCTCCTCCTCATGCGCTTGGATTTCCTTGCTGGGGATACGGATGGGAGAAGGGAGACTGAAACATTTGTTTCTAGACCTCAATCTCACATGCAATTGTACAGTGGCCAGGATGCAGACGCAGATGTGGAAGCTGGAAAGCACTCTGATCTCCCACAGTTGCAGATATTTATTGCAGCCATAATGAGTTGATAAACAGACACCAGCCACAAGTTCTCTCTTAAGAACAATTAGTGAAGGCATAGTTTGTGAGTAGATATTTCATTCTTATGCGTAGAAAGGATATTTTTCTTTAGAATTATTTATAAAAAAATATAACTCTACTGAACTAAGGATTTAAATCAATTAGGTCAATCCCCCCAGCACTGTGAATCCCAAGAAGAACATGCTGACCCATCTAGTGGGTCCTTACAAACACAGTCCCAAAGGGGCACAGGCTTGGAGGCCTGAGTTAGCAGCAGGCTGTTAAATTCAGATGTTAGACTGGGAGCGGGGAAAAATGACTCAAAAAGTGTTCTCAGCCAAAATAAACCACTTTTTTTGGTGAAACTTTTTTACCTTCCTTGCTTTTCTCCTTAGTCCTTTTTTTCCCCCTGACTAAAACTAATTGCTTAATCTAGTTTTTAGTAGGTCCTTAGAAACTCCATTTTCTGGAACTCGCTCTTATCTTGAACTTTTCTGCTTTCTTGTCTTGCCATACTTGATGCATAGACAAAACATCTAATGGAGCATATCAAAATGGAAGTTCATACCTGTGTAATTACAAAATTCAGATCCTGAAAACATATCAATTTTTCAACTGTTCACCTAAATGTTAAATTCTTCAAAATGCTAATGTATTGTGTTTTTTATTTTTGACAGCAAAATTTGGAGAGTAACCTCACCAGCCTTATTAAGAGGAATACTGAACTGGAAACTCTTTTGGCGAAGCTCATTCAGACCTGTCAACATGTAGAAGTGAGTACTGACCTCCATCTGAAATAGTTGTAAACTTAATTACAGTTGCTTCTAGCATTCAGGAACAAAAGTTTAAACAAAAAACCCCCAATGAGTGCAGAACTAAATTAAAATGGTGGTAAACTGATTTGGAGGTTTTTCACCAATAAATGGTATTCTCAATACAGATGACCTCCTTTACATTCCTTCCTATCCCCTTTTAATTACGATATGTTTGTATGGCCCCCACCACTGCTGTACTTGAGCACATCACTCACTATCTGTCACATGTTTGTCTTTTTTGGACCTTTGTGAGGTAGAGTAATATTTACAGGTGGAAAAACTAAGGCAAAGAGATAGTAACACCCAGATCCACAATGATATTTAGGTTTCTATTGGCCACTGATTATTATTTTTTCATCAGAATTAAGTATCTAAATACATATGTGGACTCAAAAGTCTTATATGCAATATATTTATCTTCAGAAGAAAGATGCTTACAGGCCTTTGAGTTGCCTCAGTTACGTATTGCACTTTGAGTATCACAGAAAACCTTTAGCAGGCAGGGACCTGAATCTATATTTCCCCTCAGTCTAGGGGGGTTTTTAGATGGCCCCGTGGGGGCTGCTGCATTACATGCAAATTAAAATAATCAGACTAATTCAGACATGGGAGCTGACACTGGAGGAGATTAGAGTCCAAAACAGACTCTTTTTTAGCAAAACTTTTCTTTTGACTTTTTTCCACACTGTAAGACCTTTTCAGTTCCTTATAGTACATTCAGGTCAACAAAGCCACTGTGAACAAAAAGCTTCCATATCATACAAAACTTTAAAAAGACAACATAAATTTATGCTTTCTGCCAGTAAATATTATACAAACATCCCCATGGCATCAAAACTTTATCACCAGTGCTTTCCTTGTTGTCAGTCTCAGCCATGAGTCAAGTGACATACCAGATACAAAACATTTTCACCACTCTTCCAGGTAAATTGTGGCTGAGAAACAGCGGAAGTCTAGGAAAGGCTCAATATTGTGAGGCAGATGTGCTTGTTGACAGGTATACTGGATTCACTGAGATACAGCAAGTTCATGTTTGCAGTGCTATCAGTTTTCGTAAGTTCTAAGTTCAAATTAAGATGGCATGGGAAAGTTAATGGGGTAGGAATCAGAGGAGCTGGCACAATGTAAATACCGCTGATTTAGAGTGAAAACAAGCTTCAGGCCTCAATCACACAGAAAAGGTATTTTCAGTTGAACAGCTAATTACTAGTCAGATTAGCAGGGAAAACTGATTTTCCCTGTGAAAAATGGTTGGGTTTTCATTTGCATTACAATGTTGTCTGTTGACAAGCTTCTGCATAGGGCCATTTCACTTCTGACTGCATTGCAGTTCCTGCAGCAGCCTCATTTATTCAGAAAAGGGCACGCTGTATGTTCCTAGCAGACAGGCAGCATTAAATAATAATAGTGTTGTTTAGAAAAGGTATTCCACTTTGAGTATGGCTGTCTATATATGTGAAAGGGAGCCAGGTTTCTTCATCAGTGCTACTTAGGGAGTAACCCCGGGGAATTTGAGTGAGGAAGGTAGCCTTAACCCAGAGCTTCTGAAACATGGATATAATTTAAGAGAAAGTTAGCCATGACATATGTTGCCGTAACACATCCATCTGCCGGCTCTGCAGAAAGGCACTCTCTTTTTAGAGAAGCCTCTTTTTCTTCCTTATAAAGTCCATGGAAGTTCTCCATAGACTGCTTCTTTTCTGTCTTTTTCAGACTAAAGTTCAGACACATAATTAAGCCCAAGAGCAATGTTTCTGGTGAACAGATTCAAAGTCACATCTTGAAAATTTGGCATCTGCTTAAGTACCTTGTTGACTGTGGCAATGGCACATGTTGCAGAAAAAAAGGAAAAAAAAGAAAATCCACACAAAAAACCCAAAGCAAATAAAAACAAAAAAACCCCAAACCAAAGCAAAAAAACCCTCAAGACTGTTCCTCCAAAGAGATGATCTCATCCATTTTTCTATCTGCTCCACCTCTGTGGAGCCTCACTGACTTCATGGGGCTCAGTAAAACGATGGAGGTCTATCCACAGTATCAGACTTGAGGTGAACAGTTTGAGTTCTTTGTATAGGCAGCAATAATGTCAAGCAGAACAACTGTAGTATCAGCTGGAACAACTGTAGCAGGTAATGAGAGACAGAGACAAGGCACGTTTTCTTCCTCTGTATATAAAACTCGGAGGAAAACCCATGAAGCAGATGGGCCCAGGACAGCATAAGGCCTCTTCTTCATTAGTGGCCTATGTCCAAGATGGGCTGGATCTGGAAAATTTAAAATCGCTCCTCCGTCTCCTCTGCAATTCTGCAATATATTACCAACTCCAAGGTTTTGTATTACAAAAAATCCCGCTTATTCAACTGGTAACAGATGCGCTACTGTCCCTGGAGTCCTGTTTTAGAAAATTTCTCTGTAGACATAAAGCAATAGCAGCAAAGTTGTTAATGAATTCCTACCACGTTTTATTCATCAAATTAGTCTAATTAGCATTTAAATTAGCTAAATATTAAGAAATGAGCTTCAGTCAAAACCCTGGACCTAGGCTGTGCTAGAAATCAGGCAAGGGGGGATGTGGAAGTAAACTTTAAAGCTATCTTTGTTTCTCAGAGCTCTGTGAAAATTTCAGATATGATGTGAATATCTCCAACATTAGAGAAGCTGAGGCTTAGATAGATTTTTAAAAAGTCAGTATGCTCTCTTTCTTTGTGCTTCTTTGTGGCGGAAATTCATCCCAAACTAGGAACTCAACTGAAGCAAAGAGTATGTTGGTTGTGACATTAATATTACAAATTTAAAATTACAAAATATTAGGAAAAGAAAAGCTGAAGTTTCCATTGACTGTGTTAGTGTTGCCATATGAACTCACTCAAAGGTTAAAACTGAACAGGTAGTTAATTTTATAGGAAGTGTTTTCTTTTTCATTATTTGATAGAATATATATGACAGATAATGATGTAAAATATATTGTATACAATTTGTAAACATGTAAAAACATAGGTAGTACAGTTTAAAAACTGCTGTTTTCCTTACCTAATTTTAAATCATTTTAATAATGTTACTGTAAAGTCAATTTAGATTTTTGGGGGGTTAAAACCAGTTGAAAAAAAAAAAAGAAAAGAAGCTGTGGGTTTCACACGTAATTCGAATTTTGAAACACAAGGAAGGAAAGGAAATGATTATTCCTTGTATTAAAGTCACCAAGTTTTTATAAATAAATAAATAAACAAACTTTTTAAAAAAGTTATGCTAATTAACATTTATTTGTAGAAATAAACACTAACATTTTTTAAAGCCTTTGTCATGTCATAAACCAAAAAATTCAATATTACATGAAAAATGAAAAAGGAATGTCTTTTTTTTGGCTTTTGATACGGAGCAGAAGCTGATGTTTCTGAAAATGCACAACAAACAGGCTCTGTGTCCTTTGAATAAGTGAATCCTCATCAGCCAAACCAAATGTTGTCACAAAGCCACTGTTTCTCATCAACCAAGCGAGCTGTTAATGGCTTCCCAGCAACCAGCTTCACTGTAGATTAATTATCTATGCATATATCCTTTCCATTAGGCAATTGTAACTTCATCAATAGCAAAGGCCAAATCCCAGTCTCTCTGTGTTTTAAAACTAATGTTTATTCCCTTCTGGAAGAGAGTTGTTTTCACTTTGCTCTCACATGAGCAGGCAAGGACTGGTTGGTGATGTTTGCTATCTGGAAGCTGGACGCCTTCCAGCCACCGGGGAGGGGGACGTCTGGGGCTGCCTTTCATCACAGCAACAGAGGCATAAATCTTGCCTATTTTTAGATGGGTTTTATCAAATTATGCTGTTGGAGGACCTGATCTTGGGAGACTCGAGAAGACACTTCCAGTCTTGCATTCCTGTGGGCAGTTGTGAGCATATTGGCAAGAAAACTTTTGTGAATAAATCACGCCAAACTTGTATTCTTTACTGCTTTAAGTACAGCAGAGATTTTATTAAGCATTTAATAATAATAATAATTGTAATATCTGAATGTCTGATTTCATGCCTAATATGAAAGTGTAGTCTGTGCTAATACTTAATTTATGGTAACGCTTAATTTTAAAAATGCCATTTTCTCAAAGGAGACCACACCCTGAAAAGTGAATGCTTGAGGCTGTAACACTCCTTTCTGTCCCCAATCTTTCTGTTTCATTAGGAGCACCCTGGCACACTAGTTTTACGCATCATTCAGATACATCCCTAAGACGTTTTTTGTTTTACACTCTTTTTTCCATCTTTCCGCTCTCCCTTCCTCTGTAATCCCGTCTGTCATTTCTTGGTTTTGCAGAAATGCCGAAGGCTGTTAACTGGGAAAGTTTTGTTTTCCTTCCTTGGAGATGATGGCATGTCTACAACCTCATGCCTTTGGCCAGACTGGTCCCTGCAGAGCACCCCCCTCGCTTAGGGCAGCTGGCTGGGTTGGCCCTGGTGATGCGGCTCTGCGCCTCACTCTGTTTAGGGAAGGCGGCTGTGGCTGCCTCCCCAGGGACAGCAGGCTTGGCTGTGTCAAATGATAGACCGATTCATAGGATAAAATATAGTTTTCTCCACAAACTGAGAAGATTAAATAGAAATGGCTACTAATCCGAAATATATTTATTTGCAATCCTAGTTCACAGCTTAATGCATCTCATAGTATCCGTAGAAAACTTTTTTAAAAGCATTAAAAACCATCGTGGAGAATTTTATCTTTAAATTCTGTGGACGTTCGCCCAATGAGAGAGCCCTTTAGCATGTGGCTAAATCAGCGGGTGGCTCTTAAAAGTCCATAAAAACATCCATGCATGTCAGGAAAGCAGCTACTTAGTTCTGGAGCCATTATAAGGGGAAGATGTTTGAGGGAAAAGGAAGTAATGTAACTATTTATGCTTTGGCATAAATTAACAGTCTAGGTACAAAGCCTCTACCTCAGCAGAGGGCGAAGAGGCTCTAGCTGTATCCAGTCCCACTGGGTGAAACAAGGCTGCGGTAACTTGGTCATAACAAATGTGCTACACAAATTGCTTCTGTGAATATCTGGAAATGTCTATAGGAGCCTCGGCTAAATCTTGCAAAAACAATATGGCAAAATTGGGATTGACAGGCCTAGGACAGCATCCCCATGGCCATACCAACCCACTGCTAGGTCTCCCTGTCTACCAGCGTGTGCAGGACGGACATCAGCACGGCAGTGCCCCAGGGTGGCCTTTAGCACACCTCCCCTGCCTGCCCCCCTGCACCCTGCAGCACTGCCACGTGCAAGGTGATGGGGACCGTATCCTGCTCTGCTGACCTGTGCCTTTTCCAGCTGTACACAGCTCCGGATTTAGCCACTTCTCAGCTGAATCAGGGAAGGATTTAATGCTGTAAGCGCTTAGGTTCTCCCCTTGGTTTTGGTGTCACAGGTTTCTCTGGCTGACAAAGTGCTATGTCACAGCAAATTTGCTTCTTTACCATAGTTTCCAAGGCACATTGCTTCTATGAATGTGTGAGGCTTCTGCAAACGCCTTTTAGATCATGACATTAATTGGCATGAGGCACAAATTTGAGTGTGAGCCTCTTTTGACAGTTTCTTTCTTCTAAGCAATTTGATTTTTGTTTCTGGACTTTTTTCTCATCTCCTCTAGGAAATATATGATTAAACGTCTGTTATATAGTCAATGCGATGAAGCTTCTCTCATCTGTTAGGCAGAAATATAATCTGAACTCAGCTGGGGGAAAAATTGGAGCAATTATCTAGGGGGGAGGGGAAAGGAAATAAGTTTTGCTTGTAGACAGCTTTGTAACATCTGTATCTCAGTCTTTCTGTTTGTTTTGTTTTGTTTTCAATTCACCAAACGTCATAGGAAGCAAATTCTGGACACCACAGCAAAATCATTTTTGGTTGTATAAAGAAGGGAAGGCGTTTTCCTCTAACTGTGTAACCCTCAAACTGCTGCATCCTTTGCTTTCTATTTGTAATGGAAATGCTCAGTTTCTAGCTCACTTCTAAAGACCTGCTGCAGGCTAAATCTCAGCATAACGTTCCCAGTGAAAATTTGGTTTTGTGTGTGTCAAAGGGTGGTTTTTTATAACCATGTTATATAATCACCTGAAAAAAAAAAAAAAAGTATATTGAAAGACCTTTTATTTCACCAGCACAGATGTTGAATGCTCACACATATCAGACACATTTTAAATAACTGTAACAGTAGAGCAAAAGTGATGAAGAGAAGATGGCACCACCCAGAAAATCCCGCTGTTACTTTTGTGTGTGTGTGTACCTGATCAAAATAAATGAGCCAAATGGAAAAATTATAAATAAGGAAAGTTTGAATCCCTGGTAAGACTTCAGCTACAAGAGAGCTTCTTCAAATTTTGCTACAAATTTGCTCCGTCAATTTTTATATAAGATACATGTAGCATTTCTGTCACTTGAGGGACAGCAAAATCAAAACTCGGCAGTCAGAGTGATTCCCTGAGGACACTCTAACAATAAAGAGGCTTTGTCTGTGACAATAAAAAACAGTGGGTACTCTGTTTTCACTGAGTTTCATGGTACTTGCTCTTTCTTGAGAATTTGGGACCATTTCCATCAAAGCCCAAGTAAACTGAGAAGTTCTTATTAGGAAAATTTAGGTGGAAAGCCTGTATGTAAAACCTGGTGTCTGAACTGCAGCAAATGGCCTTCATAGTCGTACAAAGCTGACCCCTTGTAGTCTGGAATTAGGAATCTACTTTGGTGGGGTTTTGTAGATAGTAGGAAAGGGGCAATGGGTTAAATAAGTGTTTACCATCACTGTGGGCAGATAACTTGGCAAGTAGCTCCACTGAAAGCTGCTTTTTCCTCTGCTCCAGTGTCTTCTGGTTTTGCTAAGATGGTTGTTCAGCAGCTAAATTTGTTTGCTATACTTACGTCTAGAAGTAACTGATGTTTTTTCGTTTGTGAAATAGATAGGAAAACATGACTTGAAGGAAATCCAGAGTTATTATCCTCAATAAGACGCTAATTAGCAAACTTCATGATGTGTTTAAAACCCTAAGAAAGTTTGAAGCATTAGTTTCCTAAGACAGTTTCTAATGAGAGAAGGTACAAGAGTACTTTCTCTGTTAACATTGTTCAGATGAAATTTATGGCATGATCTTCTTTTGATTTCTAATTACTTTAGTTCTACATTCAATTCTACTCTCATATAAGTTGATTTCATTTGGTGAAAATCTCAGGTAAGCTTTAGTTAGAGTTGTAATTTTACATAGCATTAAAGAGAAACTTCAGAAATAAAAATGAACGAAACATGCTGCATGGCATATAGCAATACGGAATATTCACTCAAGGATGTCCTAAGTTGCATGCCCGGTACGCCCTAGCCTAGTAGATACCTGGATTATAAAGACAAAATATATTTGTTTCTGGAAGAGGTCAGATGGTACTGAAAGTGCTGGAGAGATCTGTGGCTCACCCAAAGCCTCTGGCAGTGTCAGTGTCTCTCCACTGACTGCTCAGGAAGCCTAGAAGAACTAGCCAATCATCACTATCCCTCCTATTCCCCCTCGTCTCATCATCCCACCACCCCGGCTGCATCACACCCTTCCGTCATGCACCATACTTTGGCGTGAAATTCTGCAGAGCTGCTTTCAGTGAGCCATCCAGTGCACAAGCTTCCCCTGCCCCAACTCCAGTTTCGCTAGTGGATTGAAATTCCACCAAAGAGGGGGGAATCCCAAATGGACTCAGTCAGGGGCAAAAACCACATCCACTAGTAGCAGCCTTTCAGTACTTAAAGAGGGCCTACAGAAAAGGTGGAGATGGAGTCTTTATCAGGGAGTGTAGCAGTAGGACGAGGGGTAATGGTTTTAAACTGAAAGAGGGTAGATTCAGATTAGATATTAGGAAGAAATTCTTTACTGTCAGGGTGGTGAGGCACTGGAATATGTTGCCCAAGGATGTTGTGGATGCCCCATCCCTGGAAGTGTTCAAGGCCAGGTTGGATGGGCCTTTGAGCAACCTGGTCTAGTGGAAGTTGTCCCTGGTCATGGCAGGGGGGTTGGAACTAGATGATCTTTAAGGTCCCTTCTAACTCTAACCATTTTATGATTCTATGATTCTTTTATTTGCCTAAAAATTATTTAATTGTTTTCACAAATGTGTAATTGGTCCTATATAAAATATTGGTCCTATATTAAAGGTATAATTGGTCCTATATACGTATAGAACTGCAGCACTTATGCATACGTTTTATGTACAGATTAGGCATGTGCTGGAAGATTTTAAGGCACCTACAACTATTTTGTAACTTCTGGAAATTGGACTCATCTTTATGATCGAGGTAACACGGATTGTATATAAACTAACAGCAATGCTTGCCATTGCGTATTAAGGTGGCCAGTTCCCACTGGCTCCATCTCTCCCTCTGTCTCACATCCATACACATATATGTGTTCACAGTCTTGTTGGACTGATATTCCTGCAAAAATTTGGCCTTAGACTAAAAAATTAGGGGTTTTAGTTCACTGTTAATCACTAGTTAAATAACGCAGCAGGTAATACTTTGTGCCTGCCATCAGAGAAAGTAACTTGCCAGTCAAAATGTTGTTACTTTTTGGAACCTTCTGTCTTTGAGACATTGACCTTTATGGGAGCAAAATACTCCTGAGTTTCTCCTTTTTCTGCCCAAAATAAATAGCTGAACAGCAATTAGAGCAGCAAGGATACCAAAGACATTTGTGCTCTAGTGAGTATGTTAAACACCAGGCTGAAGACTCTGGATCCTGGCTGAGAGTTTTAAGTACTGAACCGTTGGTTACAAGGGCACTTGCTTCATCTTCATCAAAGGATGGGCAGTCCTTTGAACTTCAGTGATTATTTAATTGTTTTTGTTTTTCTACCCTAAATGAAACACACCAAGTGGAATATTTTGCTCAACTTGAAACAAAGGCTTAATGTCAGCAGGAAAAACAAAATAAAAATAACAAATAAGTAAATAGAGTTCCATTCAAAAAATATTTTCATTATTTAGGTTCAGAGAAAGGACTAACATAAAGGACAAAAATAATGACTGAAAATAAAATATTAATATGACCCTTTTACTGCATGTTAAAAAAGCACATCCTTCTTAGGGCTTAGTTTCACTGACAGCTTAATCTGATCTTAAGCCTCATTGCTGCCAAAAGTCTTCCCACCTCTGCTTCCACCTTCCCTGTTGTGTTTCTTTGCTTGCTTCCCATGTGTTCATGCAACATGCACATCAGCCAGGTGAGCTCAGCCCAGCCATTTCCCCAGGTGGCTGCACTGGCTTCGGCAGATGGAAAGAAAATGGGGAATACCTTTTTTCTTTTTGGCAGTATGATCCCAGAGCAGTTTAACCCAGTTGTGAAACTGTGGTTTGTCTCTCAGTAAATGTCTTTTCTCCAGTATGCTTTCCTACCCTGAGAAATGTCGGCTATAGTTCCAACATGGTGCTGCATTTCTGTTTTATAAAAGCAATACTTGGTTCGTTGAAGCCAGGCTAGTCGATGGGCTTTACAGCTGTCAGCATAACTGTCTCTGGAGTAGCTCTTTATGAGAACTTTCCAGATCAACTGAGTTTAAGATTTTTTTTAATGTTTTTAATGGAATTCTTATAAAAACAAATTGTTTGTGTATCATGAAAGTTCTGGGTTTGTTTTGTGATTAGATTGTAAATGTCACTGGACGACTGCTAGGTATCTTGCTGGTTAGTTTCTCAACAATGAGCTTCAAAGCACAGTGGGACAAAAAACTTTAAAACAATATTTTAATAAGTAACATGAGTATTTCAAACTTCTAAAAAGGTTTACTTTTAGTCAAGATTGGGGCAGATAGTCTTATCAGTCTGACTCAAAGCGGTTTAGCTATCCTGGCCCAATTGATTCTTCATTCACAGAATTCCTAGGTAGCCAGAGTAAGTTGCTGTAGTTTTGCACTGACCTTTGTTTAACCTGCTCTGAGACTGCCTCTAAACACAGATCTCCTGGTTAGAGATAGATGTGGAATGCAAACAAAAACAAAGCCTCTGGCACACTTGAAATTGGAGATGACCATTCCTTTTTCTCTTGCACTAATTCAGAATAAAGGAGTTGTAGATGATCCATTCAGATGGCAAGCTGATTAATATCACGTATTTCCAAAGGCAGGTTGTCGTAATAGATAAAATCAGTTTTATGCTTAGACTAGATAAAGTCTGAAAAAGATTTATTTCAAGAGTTGCTTTTGCTCTACAGAATACTAAATTGAATAACCCATAATATCAAACAGGGATATGAAATGGAAGAAGTTTGAATCCATGACTCTCATTCAGCCTAGCCATTCATAAAAAGAAAGGGAAAAAATGTTTTCATAAATATGCATTAATCATTATCCTTTGTTTTTCCATTAAATAAATAAATGAAACATAGATGATGGTAGAATATGTCTTCAATGTATCATGACTCTATGAAGAAAAGTTAATCACTTTACAACATGGAGTAGTTAACAAATAAATAGCCTCTCTCTTTAGATGGGTATAATCCTTTAATTCATCTAGAGACTCTAATCCAAGAGAATGTGTTCCACATCTACATGATAACAGAGAAAGTTTTCCTAGACTAAACAGGTACCGACCATTATATGTCATCATTTTTGATTTTTTTTTCCTCAGTATCTGGGTTTGGTGTAAGAAGGAATTCAGGCTCAAAATCTAGAGTGAAATATGTAACAATGATGTTACAGTTGCCAAGTGAAATCATTAGTTTGGTTTTCTGATGGTTTTGTTTATTTGTGAGTATATACTTATTATAACCATCAACTCAAACCCATAAAGAAAAGCTGATACCTCTTCTTTACCTGTATGGCCACAACTGCATTATTTTTTGAGGCATTGAGACTATTTTTACAGCTGAAACTCAAATTCATATCTCACTTTCCAAAGACCAGACTCTTTCTACAACGTTTCTTCCATTTTGCCTCACCAGTGGAGGACTAGTAAATAAAAATTACTCTGGTTTTGATGAATTTATCCCAGACAGTGTAGTCTTAAAAAAGCAGGGCACAACTAATTTAGGGTGTCTTATTTTGCTAGTCATTTAGAGATTTTTTGGTGAAGTGGCACATGTGCATTTCCACTAGCAAACAAACTTGCCTCACCCATAAGGAATCTCAGAGGGAGAGTTTTGCTCCTGCCAGGAAAATTCTGCTGAGACACTAAAAGATCCTTTGATTCCATTATAGTAGTTGGGGAAGTTTTTGTGGGTAGGAATCTGCCCCTCTGACACTCTGTTTGCCTTTGAATTAACGAGAGAAGCTCCCCTGTAACCTTGAACCTCTAGCCATGTTGTAGTTGTGTGATTTCCCAAACATCTGCTGGGGACTTTGAAACCACCACATTCATTTTCTTATGACCTAAGCTGCAATTTAACTCGAGTCTCTGAAGATGAAAGCCAAGGAAGCCTCTACAGAAAGCAGAACACTTTCCAAAGCAATTCTCAGCTTGTGGACCTGGGAACAGCTGGCCAGCTCTCCCCGTTGGGTTGGGAGGGCTTGTTGTTTCCAGATCCCTGTCAAACATCTGAGGAACCCCCATTTTTTGTTTTTTTCTACACCCACTCCCTGAGGCAAAGGCCAGCAGTCCCTACCCATCTGTCTGGAAAACCTGGAAAGAACCCTGAAATATTCTTTTTCAGTAAACTGTCTGAGGTCTTTGGATATTACAGAAATAGAAATAAACTCCCTACAAAAGCAGCAGGACTAGACTCAGTCCTTGCTTGCTTGCTTGTAGTAGAAAATGCCATAGTTTTTGCTAAATTGTAACAAGGCCTCCTAGTCAGTTTTAGAAGAGTTTTGTGGCATGGAAGAGAAGTTTATAAAAATGATACCAACGACTCACAAAGCTTTAGGTTTGAAGTAGTTCTGGACATGGATTTTTAAGGAACTTGTTGATGCCAAAACTAAGTGTATTGATGTCAGTGAAATTTTCTACAGAAAGGTGTCCCCAGATCCAGCATAAAGTCTCAGGCAACAGATATCTCAGATCAAGGAGCTGGAGGAAGCCCAGATTTAAGTCTGCTCTCGGCACGATTCAGAGCCTCCCACAACCAAAGTGAGCAATGCAGTCTCCAGACTTTTCTGATGCAGCTCTCAGTCTCTTTTAATGAACTCCTTGGAAAGAAGGCTTATTTTTAATGTGGAAAAATGTAGAACGTAAAACCTCAAATATTTTTACCAGACAGAACTCTCATTCCTTGGCCAGCTCCAGCTGGAAGTTATTGTCAAGGTTGCTGTTCATCAAAGGACTCAAGCAGAAGTCACAGCCTTATTCTGGTATTTCTGTAGCACCTGTACAGCGGAGCCCTGTTCAATGCCTGTGGCTCTTTGGTCTGACATATGACTCCTCAGAAACATAGAAGTAAATAATATTCAATGCTAATCTCACAAATAGTCCCTTTAGGGCCACAGCTAATACGGTGCACTTAAAGTTAGGCATGTGCTCAATTATAAATTTATTACTGAATCAGAGGCCTTGTAGGCTGAAAATTTGATTAAGGAGTATTTCAACTTGAGAAAAAAACCCAGATTAAATGGGGTCTTTTTCATACAAAGCTCAGACTTCTCAAATAATTTTGGAATATTCTTTTCACTTTTAATAAGCTTGTGCAAGCTGTAACATTGGAAATGCCTTCAAATGAAGTTTATAAAAGAGTATACTTTTCAGATTTCAAAGAAAAAGAGAAGTCTGCAGTCAGTGTGTGAGAAATCCAAAGTTTTTTCCCAAGCATTTTTTTTTCTTAGTCTAGAATTTTTTAAGATAAGATTTAATTAATACTTTATTATTCAAACCAACCACAGCATTAAATGAAACAATGTTGACTTAACCTTCCTGTAACTCTAAGTTTCATGACAGTTACTCCAAAGATTAATTAGATCTGCTCGACAAAATGAATTCATGATGTAAGTGGTGACAGAAGTAACACTTTGAGTGGAAGCTACTCAAAAATTCTGTGAAGTGCTACCATAATTAAGTGCCGAAGTCAGCTCTGGCATGAGCAGACCTCAGTATCAACACAGAAGGAGTTGTGCCCACGTGCAGTGGATGTGATGGTTGCCCCTGACTGAGCCCATTTGGGATTCCCCCCTCTTTGGTGGAATTTCAATCCACTAGCGAAACTGGAGTTGGGGCAGGGGAAGCTTGTGCACTGGATGGCTCACTGAAAACAGCTCTGCAGAATTTCACGCCAAAGTATGGTGCATGACGGAAGGGTGTGATGCAGCCGGGGTGGTGGGATGATGAGACGAGGGGGAATAGGAGGGATAGTGATGATTGGCTAGTTCTTCTAGGCTTCCTGAGCAGTCAGTGGAGAGACACTGACACTGCCAGAGGCTTTGGGTGAGCTGCTCCATGGTCTGTCTTTCCTCATGGACCATGGTGGGAAGCCACGAAGAGCAAACGGCTAATGTAAGGAGATAAACAGGCACCTAAAACTTCACAGTGGAAGTACTTTCTACATTTCCACCTACTGCATGCAGATCTCCTCAGCACTTTCAGTACCATCTGACCCCTTCCAGAAACAAATATATTTTCTCTTTATAATCCTGATATCTTAACTAATAATTAAGCCTGTAAAACATGCAATCAAACTTTAATTTTGTGAAGGCTTGAGGTTTTGAAAAAAAAGGATTATCGAAAACCTTAAAGAAAGCAGGTCTTTATAGACAAGTCCCCTCATTGCCCATAGGACACAATGTATTTCACATAAGAAGGTTATTTATAAAATTGGCCCTGGTCCAATTTAACTACATAAGTATTTGCTTAATCTTAATGAGCTCCATAATGCGCTTACAGGTAAATGCATGTTTAAACACATAGTTGGAAGAAAAAAGAAGAAGACTGAGGCAGATCAAGGGGCTTCTCAAACTGAAAAATAACCAAGGGGAGAAATATACTTACTTGTCACCTGGAGCTGTTCCCTGTTGTTTTTCACCACTAGCCCTCACTAGCCCAATGGAAAAGGTGATGTGGGTCTGGGAGCAATTGGCCAGGGCCGAAGGCTGCTTCACCCTCTTAGCAAAGCACGAATGGAAACATAGCTCTGAAATAACTCCTTTAAATTTTTCTGCATTCTAGATACAATTAGAACTTTTTGCCTTTTTCTCTGACTCTTTACACATACATGTGAGCTATATGTACTACTGCTGGTAGGGAAGTACATTTTTCTTGTCATACAGAATGTTGACTTTTCACTGAAAAAAATCAGGTCTCCCCCAGGAACAAAACATTTTCAGCTGAGAACCAAAACTTTTCTGTTTTAAGTTTTCTCATTTTTTTGACAAAAGTCAGCATTTTCCATAGAAAGCTATTTTTTTTTTTTTTCAGTTTTTTGCATTAAAAACAGTTTCACTGTTTATACTTGTCATGGTTTAACCCCAGCCAGCAACTAGGACCACACAGCCACTCGCTCACTCCCCTCTCCCCCCCCAGTAGGGTAGGGAAAACAGGGAGAAAAGGAGGGGGGAAAAAAACTCGTGGGTTGAGATAAAGACAGTTTAATAGAACAGTAACAGAAGAAGAAAATATTAATAATGATAATGGTAATGGTGATGATTATGATAGTAATAATAATAATGGAAAATGAATATACAAAATAGAGTGCTACAAAACAAGTCGCTCTCACCACCTGATGATCGGTTACCCAGCCTATCCCAAGCAGTGATTGCAGATTCTTGTCCCCTGGCCAACCCCCATTTATGTACTGAGCATAACGTCTTGGTATGGAATATCCCTTCGGCCAGCCTGTCCTGTTTATGCTCCCTCTCAGCTTCTATGGGAAGCTTAAAAAGTCCTGGACTAATATAAACATTGTTTAGCAACAACTAAAACAATATGTGTTATCAACTTTATTCTCATACTAAAACCAAAACACAGCAGCTACTAGAAAGAAAATTAACTCTATCCCAGCTGAAACCAGGACAATAGTGTAGAAAACTACATGAGCACAGCTATTATTGTCTATCTGATTCATTGCTGAGGCAAAGCAGTAATAATAAAGACAGTCAATACACATGACTTGGTAATGTCGCTTGGATCTTTGGTAATTTGAATCTGTCAGGAACCACTATATGGACAATGAAAATAATAAACAATATTTTCAAGTGTTAAATTCAGCAAATCAAACATTAGGAATCACTATGAAAGAAATCAAGATGAAGTAGAGAACATATCATACCACTGTATGATTCCATAGTTTGCACCTTGACTACTTAGTACAGTTCTGTTCCCCATATCAAAAAGGAGATGATAGGCTTGGCAAAGTTTCAGAGAAGAAAAACCAGGATGATTAAAGGTATGATGCAGCTTTCATGCAAGGAAAAACTGAATCACTATACAAGGAAAAACTGAATCACTTAAGACCCTTCAGTGTAGAAAGAAGTCCTGCTGGAGGACAAAACAGTGAACTATGAAAGCGCAAGTAGCACGGAGGTTCTGGATAGGTGTCAGTAGTTCACTGTCCTTTCCAGTAAAAGAACTTGGGCAGCTGGAAGGAGGCAGGTTCAAATCCCTCTGAAGGAGGCACTTATTCACTTGACTGTGAGTTAAACTGTGGTGCTCATTGCTGTAGGGTGGTGGGGACACTTAAAGTTTGCAAAGGTTGAAGGAGAGACTAAATAAATCCACTGAAGATAACTCTTCTGAGGATTGGTAATGATGTAGAAATTGTGTCTGGTTCAAGAAGACTCTGAGCTGCAAATAGTTAAGGATGAGGAAATATTCAAGGGAATCATCACACACGTTAGGATTTCTCCAAAGATGCTTTACTAGCAGATGCTGCCACAAGCAGCAGTGAGAGACAGGATGCTGCACTAGATGGGCTGTCCTATCCAGTACTTGTGCTCCTACTTGCATTAGTATTCACTGCAGTCCTATACATGGCTTGAAACTGTGATGTGTTAAGCACCTCCTGAAGGGCCTTCACTTCTTACTGATGTCACAGTGGCACATGCAGGACAACCAAGTGATCAGGCCCAGTCAGCATGGTCCTGCTTGACAAACCTGATCTCCTTCTATGACAAGGTGACCCTCTTAGTGGATGAGGGACAGGCTGTGAATGTTGTTTACCTGGACTTTAGTAAAGCTTTTGACACGGTTTCTCCTGGAGAAACTGGCTGCTCATGGCCTGGAGGGGTGTACTCTTTGCTGGGTCAAAAACTGGCTGGATGGCCAGGCACAAAGAGTGGTGGTGAATGGAATTAGCAGGAAGTCACAAGCAGTGTTCCCCAGGTCTCGGTATTGGGGCTGGTTCAGTTCAATATCTTTATCAACGACCTGGATGAGGGGATTGACTGCAGCCTCAGTAAATTTGCAGATGACACCAAGTTGGGCGGGAGTGTTGATCTTCTTGAGGGTAGGAAGATTTCACAGAGGGATCTGGACAGGCTGGATCGATGGGCAGAGGTCAATGGTATGAAGTACAACAAGGCCAAGTGCTGGGTCCTGCACTTGGGTCACAACAACCCCAGGCAGCACTACAGGCTTGGGGAAGAGTGGCTGGAAAGCTGCCTGGCAGAAAAGGACCTGGGGGTTCCGGTGGACAGCCAGCGGAACATGAGCCAGCAGTGTGCCCAGGTGGCCAAGAAGACCAACAACACGCTGGCATGTAACAGGAATAGCGTGGCCAGCAGGACTGAGGAAGTGATTGTCCCCTTGTACTCAGCACTGGTGAGGCCCCACCTCGAATACTGTGTTCAGTTTTGGGCCCCTCACTACAAGACAGACATTGAGGGGCTGGAGCATGTCCAGAGAAGGGCAACAAACCTGGTGAGGAGACTAGAGCACAAGTCTTATGAGGAGGGGCTGAGGGAACTGGGGTTGTTTAGCCTGGAGAAAAGGAGGCTGAGGGGAGACCTTAGTGCTTTCTACAATTACCTGAAAGGAGGTTGTAGCGAGGTGGGGGTCGGTCTCTTCTCCCAAGTAACAAGCAATAGGACAAGAGGAAATGGCCTCAAGTTGTGCCAGGGGAGGTTTAGGATGGATATTAGGAAATATTTCTTCACTGAAATATTTATCAAACATTGGAACAGACTGCCCAGGGAAGTGGTGGAATCACCATCCCCAGAGGTATTTAAAAGATAGGTAGACATGGTGTGTAGGGACATGATTTAGTGATGGTTTTGGCAGTGCTAGGTTTATGATTGGACTCAATGATCTTAAAGGTCCCTTCCAACCCAGACAATGCTATGATTCTGTCTGCTATAACTGACATGACTCAGTACTCACAGGACCAAGCTTTTCTCACTTGAGTTAGAAATACCTGATGAGTATCTGTTTGCAAGTCCTACCTCCTACAAACATAACATTCAGACATGTTTCAGTATTTCACAAATTCCAAGACAGGGAAAGGAAAATAACACATGGATTATACACAGAAAGG
Source organism: Burhinus bistriatus (assembly GCA_013397275.1). Taxonomy (NCBI): domain Eukaryota; kingdom Metazoa; phylum Chordata; class Aves; order Charadriiformes; family Burhinidae; genus Burhinus; species Burhinus bistriatus. The sequence goes on along the minus strand of VYXH01000467.1, from coordinate 14,751 downwards.
AGCAAAAAACGCCAAACCCAACAGTTTAGAAATTACCACTTTAAAATTAGAAAAAGGAAAAGGAAAATGTCAAAAGGTTTTGCTAATCATAGTGGTTTGCTTTGTAGGTAAATGCATCCCGCCAAGAAACCAAGCTGATGGAAGAATGTGACCAGCTCATTGAAATAATCCAGCAAAGACGACAAATAATTGGAACCAAAATCAAGGAAGGAAAGGTAAAAGCTTTTCTTTAGATCACACTGCTTCCTTATGCTTATGGCTTTTTGACCTCAGGCACTATTAATACAAATTTGTAAAAGTTCTTACATAGTCCTGGGCTACTGATACTTTCATGTAAAGAGGAATGAAATATATCAATATTAGTACGCTGGACCTCAACAGTGTATTTGGCATTTTCCTTACTACATGTGATTATGATTTTTAAGGATAAACACAGAAATTATGTCACCATAAGTAAATGATAATAAAATTAATGATTCCTTCACTGTGTTATATGTCTGACAGTGTTTCCCCCAAAGTTTTCACTTTCACAAAATGCCACAACATTTGGTATCATGGCTGGCAGTTAACTACATGAATATTTTAGTTGAGGTATGTTAATTATTTATTATAATACTATCACATAAAGAATTTGTTTCAGTCATTGTCATTCTTGAGAATAGGAAGTCTAACTTATTTACAAAAAAACATATTCGAAAACATGCAGGAAATTAAATGAAATGTGCATTTCTAATTACTGAAGTACAATGATTATTAGCGACAAACATATTGAGCAGGAAAAATCTCTGATATTCAAGTTTCAACACATTTTGCTAGCTACCTGTTAACTCAGAAATACATTAGAGTTGGATTCACATTCGTATTGTCTAGGTACATGGTGTTTACTCTTTAACTGCTAAAATAACTAAGTCAAATATAAACTCTTCTTGTGTGGGAAAAGCTCAGGAAAGAAATAAAGTCAAGAGCAGGTTAAATGGTTCATGTGGCTGTCAAGATATTCCAATTAACGTGAAATAAAAAGCCTGTAGGCAAGGGCCGACTTAAACATGTTTAAAACCGCAGGTCCTGTACATTGTGTGACAGAACCTGAATTTCCTCATACTGTTAACAAACCATAATTCCCTTCAAAATGGAAAAAATGGCCTTTTGCATTATTGTTTCATCTCTGTTTCTCTATGCAGTGAGACCAGCTGTGCTTCCAATGAAGCAGAAAACTTTCCATTCATTTGGATTTCAATATATCTGAAATTCAACTCAGCAACTTCATAGCTTGTGCCCTAACTGCAGAGATTGGGAACATTATCTTGATTATAAATTTGGACATTTCTGCCAATCCACTCATTTTGCATGTAATGGGGTCTTAATGCCTTTCTAAACTCCAGAATTATTTCATTTCCTTCCTATTTCTTACTCCTGTTCAAACTATGTGATAACAATGGGAAGGACTCCCAGACCTTTCAGGAACTAAAAGTTTTGTTAGCCAACATTGTCTTTAAATGGAGGATTGACTGTGCCCCTCCCTAACCTTTCAGCTAATGATTACAGTCACATCTACTGTGTTTATCTCCAGCACATATGTTCGCAGTAATAATAATCAGCTCTCCAACACTACTGTGCTTTTGTCCAGTTAAAAATATCCAACAAGAAAACACCCTGTTTGACTAAAAGTACATAATGAAAAGGGCAGGCATGTATTGTTAGTAGAACTGAGCAGTCTTTTTCTGTCAAGTTTTATTTTCAGATTATTTTTAATGAAACACCTCACTAATAGGAAAAAAGTAGTTAATCTATAAGATGCCTTTAATGCAAATCTCATCATTCAGGGAAATGGTTATCTAAATAACCCTTAGTTATCATGTAAGCAAGAAAGTGCCAGGAAATTACGTTTCTGCTGTTGGAAAATAGGCCAGCTGTGCTTGTTTTGGCTCTCCCTGTTGTTTTCCACGTGGAAAATATTGAGGCAGAAAGGCTGTGCCTGTCCCCTTATTAAAAATGTTATGTGGCTAGTGGAAAGGGCTCACCATCAAGCTAGTGTGAAAAAAGCTCTTGTCAGTGAAGCCATTCATCTTAACTCCCTCTTTGCATTCCAGCTTTGCCTCAGAAGTGCAAATGCAATCATGATTTGTGACCTTAGAGAAGTGACTGCTTTCTTATGTTTCCACTCAAGGTGGTGAGGTTGAGAAAACTGGCTCAGCAGATAGCGAACTGCAAACAGTGCATTGAGCGCTCGACATCCCTCATCTCTCAGGCTGAACAGTCGCTGAAGGAGAATGATCACGCTCGCTTCCTGCAAACTGCTAAAAATATCACTGAAAGGTAAAGAAGATGTTCCTCTTGATAAATAGAAAAACCTCAGTTTAAGGCAGATGGGTTGGCATAGTTGACGTATTGTCTTGTCCCACCACAAACGTGGTCAAAGAGAGGGGAGTGAATTGACACGTTCCCCCAAAACACTACTTTGTGCTGTACCAGAGTGGGAAGGACCTTACTGTAATGATAAACCAAACCATCCCTTTGAAAAGAGGAGCAGTCGCAAAAGGATGCGAAATAAGAGTTAGAAGAGTAATAGCATGCACAAATGAAGGAGGTAGCATGGTTGCCAAGCAGACGTCTGGCGCAAAACACACCAAAAAAACAGATTTCTGGAGGCTGAAATTCCTACTCCATGAAAAATTCTGAGATTGAGAAAGAAATCAGGCAGCAAGTACCTTCCTTAGAAGAAATTTGGAATGATCTTAATGGATTCATATTCTTCACAAAATAGCAAGCAGCGAGGTAATGAAATGTGTAACTTTGGGAACCTGCAACAACTCTGAGGCAGCCCACTCCATGAACTGGAGATTCAACAGCCTGGGTGTCTGGAAGTTATGGAATTTGCTGTGTTGGGTCCCTGAGCACAGGGAATTTCTATTACTTCTAGGATCCCAGATCCTTTTCAGTGTGCCAGAAGTATCAAGGACCCAAAGGCAAGGGAGCAAGTCTTTCTAGGAAATCATGCTGTCAGAAAATTTGGTCTGGTTTTCAGTGCAACACTGTGAATGCTGAAACATTCCCACTGAATTTCAGCAGTATTTTCTGATGGAAAAATGTTCCATTGGAATTATCGGCTGTTTAGCCATCAGTCAGAGAAACAAAAAAAAAAAAAGGAATGTATCTGGACAATGAAGAAGGAAACTATTAGAAAGTATGCTCATTTATTCAGCTATTTTTTATCTCTGGGTTCATATTATATCTTCACATTGTTCAGCTATTTTTCACCTAATCCAAAGCCTGATATTCCCTCCTTTTATTATTTTTTTTTTAAGTCTATCACTTACTCTGGAGTGCTGTATGAAGATTCTCTGAATATCATGCTTCACCAAAGCTATTTAATCAATTTATAAATAAGCTGGCAACATAGGGTTGCTCATTACAGGTTCAGAGAACTGACAATCTGTTGAGAAAGGCAAGGCAAGACAAAGCAAGGCAATGGATTACGTTTGATCTGTCAGACTCAGACCCTGGTTTCTATTCTGTTGTCAAGCTACATTATGGCACTTTTTTTTCCCAGCTGAAACTGATAGTAAAACTGCCACATGAGTATCATGAGCAAAAAGCTGAAGGTGAGGTTTCAGTATTCGGTGGAACAAGCAGTAGGGCAGAAACCTGCAGGGATGCAAAGCTTTTTAACTGACTACTAGAGGATATTCAGAGAAGCTCCATTTTCACCTTCTAAACATGAACAGTTGCATCATAAATACAGTCACAGGAGAGACACTCAGAGCAGAAATCAGGCCAGCTGAAATATGTGCCCAATCAAACCTAATTCTTGGCTATCACAGATTGCCGTCTGTAATGAGATGGCTGTGAACGCCCTGAAAATCAGAGAATCATTTCAAGCAGTGAATAAAACTGAGGGGAAAAAAACATGAGTGCTTGCAGACGAATTGCAAGTGGAAGAAGAGACTAAATCTGATTAATAAATTATTCCCCGCAAGTAACTCTCTTAGTTCTCATGTGGTGAGCAATATTTTGTTTTCTTCTAGGCGGCTCATGTAACAGTCTCACCAGGGTCCTGAGCTCCAGCAGCTAAAACAGTCTCCTGAAATTATGGTCATTGCATTTCTTCATGCACATATTTCAAAGTAATTGCAGTATGATATTCTCTGTTGTAAGCACAACAGGTAACTATGTATAGCAAAGACATTACACACACTACACTGATCCAGGTTGTGCATTATTTACAGTGGGTGAAATGCATTTATCCTAGAAAAACCCTTTCCAACCAAGTACAGTGTCAGATAGAGCAAGCAGATGTACAAGAGGAAATTCAGTCTTGTGAACCTAGTATGGTGATGTGGTGTTTGAGACTGCGAACTGTTGAGCTCACTGAAAACTGACTTTAACACATGTACTCACAGTGCATCCTTTGCATAGCCCCAGACAAAGTCCAAAAGGGTCTGGTGATATGGTCTTCTTCACAATAAATATCTGCCCTATGGAGATATTCAAAGCTCTTCATTTTAGATACCTGCTTGCTGGTTTCTTAGCAAAACCATTGTAAATTTTGTAGAGATGTTTGCCCTAACACGGGCCCTGCAAGAAATGCATGTCTTTTTTTCCTACTAGATATAAAACATCATAGTGTAACTGCAGATGAATTACTGGGCGGTGGGAGGAATGGGAGAGAAAAAAAAAAAAGTGAAAAAGCTCAGGGAATTTTTCCTTCTAAGTACCTGGGGCAAAAGGCACTTCAATTATCCTCGCTAAAAGAAACCCATCTGTACTAGGACCTACTTTAAACTAAATTCTACAAGTACAATTGCAAGAGAAATAGTGATAAAAACTGTATAACATGAATTATTGACTAGGAAACCTCCTCAGCTCAGCTTTTGAAAACTATGCTGAAGATGTGCAGCTCAGTTTTTGATTTTCCTAACTGCATTTTCCTAAAATACTACACAAGAAATACATGAAAACATAGTTTTTAGTAAGCATTTGGCCTTGAACCATTTGAGTCATGTCTACAGAGAAATACTCTAATTTGGGAAACTGTTAATTGAAGCAATCAAAATATTTTGATCTGACGTGTCATAAATGACAGATAACTGACATACCTTGTGTGCATGGTTGTGTGTTTGCCTTTAATCTCAAACAATTAGCAAATGAGGTTTAATAACCTCTTTGCTTAAACAGACCAAATTGTCTGTAAACATATCCAGTATCCAGCTCTTCAGTAACATATTTTGAGATATCAAGCTGAAGGATCTGAAAGATACATCCTGATGGCAGTTTTCTTGTGAAAGCTCATCTCTCTATATTAGTATGTTCGGACAGACAAAAAGTGGATGTAGCTCTTGAAATGAGGTAGGCAAGGAAACTTTTCAGTTTTGGAGGAAATGTAAGTATGCACACATGCTTTGCAGGGAAAAACTTCTCAAAATAAACTATGCTGACATCTGTTTGTTTTATCTCTCCCCTGTGCTTTTTGAAGTTAACAGCAGTGTGCTGTGCTGAACAGCTGAGGAGGTGTGGGGATCTGCACCAAGCCCTTGGGACAGCAGTGCCAAGGAATGCCTGGAGCAAGAAACTGCTTGGGAAAACAAGGCTTGGGAGAGATGCAGCATCTGTCAGGATTGCTTAGAACACTTATAAATATGGTGCTATTGCTTCTTGGGTTCAATGGGTGACTAGAAAAACAATTCAAAGTATATTGTTGTTTAACTAATATTTTGTTAAAAGCTAATCTGACACTGCATATTAGGCAAAAGCTAAGTAATAAGAGATTTTTACCAGGGACTTTACTTGCAAAAAATAAAAGTGGCAGGAGAAGCTCTTAACTTAAACCATATAAATAAAATACATGTAAAAGTTTTTGTCAAGCTTTTTGAGAAGTGATAACAATCATAATGATCAGCTCCTACCTTAATGTGAAAGTTATTGTGTCTTGCATGCTAAAAGACTTTTTCTTTTCATTATAGGGTTTCCATGGCAACTGCATCCTCCCAGGTTCTAATTCCTGAAATTAATCTCAATGATACTTTCGATACTTTCGCGCTTGATTTTACCAGGGAGAAGAAATTGTTGGAATGCCTTGATTACCTTACAGGTAATTTTTTTCTCAAGGTGCTACTATTATATGTTCGTCCTAAAATAATAGTGATAGGATTTTCTTCATTCCTCTTTGTGGTCAGTTAACTTTGGCTGACTGCCAGGTGACCACCAAGCCACTTTCTCGCTCCATCTCGTCAGCAAGACAGGAGGAGAAAATAAGATGAAAGCTCGTGGGTTGAGACAAGGACAGGGAGATCACTCAACAATTACTGCTACAGGAAAAACAGACTCAACTTTGGGAAGATTAATGTAATTTATTGCCAATTAATTGTAAGACTAGGATACTGAGAAATAAAAACAAAACTAAAAACACTTTCCCCACCTCATCATTCTTGTAGGGCTCGACTTCACTCCCAACTCCTCTACCTCCTCCTCGCAAAAGGGGGATGGGGAATGGGGGTTGGGTTTAGTTCATCACACATTGTCTCTGCTGCTCATTCCTCCTCACTCTCTTCCCCTGCTCCAGCATGGGCTTCCTCCCATGAGATGCAGTTCTTCACGAACTTCTCCAATGTGGGTCCTTCCTACAGGCTGCAGTTCTCCAAGAACTGCTCCATCATGGGTCCTTTCCATGGGGTACAGTCCTTCAGGAATGGATTGCTCCATTGTGGATCCCCCATGGGCCATGGCTCCTGCCAGAAAATTTGCTCCTACGTGTGCTGCTCTCTGCAGGCTGCAGCTTCCTTCAGGGCATATCCACTTGCTCCAGTGTGGGTCTTCCACAAGCTGCAGAGTGGATATTTGCTCCACTGTAGTCCTCTGTGGGCTGCAAGAGGGCAACCTGCATCACCATGGTCTTCTCCACAGGCTGCAGGGGGATCTCCGCTTCAGTGCCTGGAGCACCTCCTCCACCTCCTTCTTCACTGACCTGGGTGTCTGCAGGACTGTTTCTCTCACGTTTTGTCACTCCTCTCTCTCCCAGCTGCTGTGCAGCCTTTTTTACTGTTTCTTAAATATGTTATCATAGAGGCACTACCAGCATCAGTGGTGGGCTCAGCTTTGGGTAGCAGCAGGTCTGTCTTAGAACTGGCTGTGTCTGACATAGGGTCAGCTCCTGGTCTTTTCTCACAGAAGTCACCCCTGCAGGCCAACCGCTACCAAAATCTTGCCATGTAAACGCAATACACTCCCTCTTAATCCCGAATATATTACCTCCCAGCAGCCCCAGAATGACCCAGGAAGCATTAGGTGCTACAGAGCACAACTGGGATGCATTTCCTCCCTCATTTCCTTGCATTCCTCCCCACCAGCGTGTGGACAAGTGGGAGTGAGAAACCATTAAAAGCCACTGCAGCAGAATTAAATGAAAGAACAGCTGGAGCTCAGCCTGGAGCAGCCAGAAGAGGGAGAGCAGGGACCAAATCCCATTTCTTGGGGAACGGATGCTCCATGTGTTACCCTCTCCCTTGGGGCTGCCTCCTTTCTGTGGCAGATTGCATCCTGGCAGATTTCCCATGGGCAACCAGAAGCCGTTCAAGCAATCAACATCAAGGGTTCAGCAATGAAAGATGTTTTCTCATGCTGGTGACGCTGTGTATTTCTCCATCACAGAACTGGAGGACCTCGCTGTGTCTGGGACTAGAGTGCATGCAGTGTGCTCTGCAGCTGGGTGTGGGATGGGTTCTCCGCAGAGCAGAGCCCCAACTTGCTTAACTGAGAGCTTTGGCCTGAAGAAGCCCGCAGGATTAGACTCTTACTGAAGGCCTGAGTAATGCGCGATCTCAGAGTATATAATGACTCACAAAGAGAAACAAATTACTGTAATTTAGGGTGTTTTGATTTCAATGCCAGAATTAGAACAATTCATTCCAGTTGAATTGAAAACAGAAGAGACATGGGGTAGGTTTTCACTTTGCAGAGTCTTTAAGCATCTGCTGTTAACAGCGAGAATTTGCAATGAAAGGCACAAAACACTATTAGAAAAGCACTTGAAAGCACTTCCTGGGCCCATTCTTTTAGCCTTGTTCGCAGAAGATATACCCATGTTATTTCAGAAGAATGTGAGAATGCAGAGTCTCCTCATTGCCAACCACTGGATCTTTTCCATGCAGAGGGCTGGCTTCTGGCTTTTCTTCAGAGGAAATGCTGAGAGAGTTGGGATTGTTCAGCCTGGAGAAGAGAAGGCTCCAGAGAGACCTTATAGTGGCCTTTCAGTACTTAAAGGGAGCTTATAAGAAAGATGGGGACAGACTTTTTAGTAGGGCCTGTTGCTATAGGACAAGAAGTAATGGTTTTAAACTAAAAGAGGGTAGATTCAGACTGTATATAAGGAAGAAATTTTTTACAATGAGGGTGGTGAAATATTGGAACAGGTTGCCCAGAGAGGTCGTAGATGCCCCATGCCTGGAACCATTCAAGGTCAGGTTAGACAGGGCTCTGAGCAACCTGATCTAGTTGAAGATGTCCCTGCTCATTGCACGAGAAGTTGGACTACATAACCTTTAAAGGTCCCCTCCAACCAAAACTATTCTACAATTCTATGATTCTATGAATAAGTGAACAGACTGTTACCAGAGGGAGCAAGGCTGTCTGCATGCACAGGACAGCACCCCCATTGCCTTATAGGGCTGTGAGGTTCTTGCCATATCTGAAAGAGAGCTTTTATCTGTAAGAAATTCCTGTATCACTGTGTGACTGGTGAATACAATCAGTGTTCCATACATACTCAAGTAAATAATACACAATAATAATGTGGTGAGAGTCATTTGAACTTTTTATATAGTGCCAGTGAAATGTTATGGTATCTGACTCTCCCCAAAGTCTGCTGGAATTTTGCCACCATGTTGAGTATTCCCCCCAAAATTTATAAAAAGCCAAGGGAATGAAAGCAAGGATTAAGAAAAAGCCAGACTCATTTGCCCTAACCTAGGAATCTACCAGTAAAATAATCAACCTCAGTTTCCTTTATAGTCAAGAAGAGGAATAACCACCTTATTTTAAGGCATGTATATCAATTAGTTGACTCCATTCTAGAGGTGCCTATTTCTCCCAGCTGGCTCCAAACAGAAGCTAGAGAGACTCATTCAAATATGGATAATTGTGGTTTACATCTTTAAAGTTGTAACAGGTGAACTTCCTCTAGCAGTCTGTTCCCACACCCCCTATGTCTTCTCACCTTTGCACATCCCATGTTAATAGTACCAGCTTAATTGCTGTGCACTGCAGAAAATGAAGGTTGTGTCTGTACCAAAATGAAGGGTAGTCTTGCTACAGGATGCCATGCCACGAAGATCCTTTCTGCATCCATCATGTGGGCTGTGCCATTTACACAGCTCCTTCTCTGCCTTCTTCCTACCTCATCCGCAGTCTTGAAAAATTGCTTACAATGCATTCTAAGGGAACTTGAGAATGTATCAAGCAGTTTAGCTGTTTTTTCCTAATTAACATTTTTATCCTTGCCCTTGATGCCCAGTGAACAACAGTTTTAGCTGGCTCTGTCTTTGTACTATTTTTCTTCACATTAATAAATAGCATATGTCTGCAATGGCAAAATCCAAAACACATGTCCAAATTATCTGAACATAAAAAAACCCACCTAGGCAGACAGTTAAAATATGTTTATGTAAATATATGTGTATATATGTAATGTATATGTGTATACGTACAGTCCCAAGAGTCAAATGCACTTTATTATTCTCTATTGTTCAGAACCTCTAAAGGAAGATTTAGTTTATTTTACCCCTTTCAGATTGATGAATGGAATCTTCATAGATCTTAAACTGAAAACTCTGTGACAGAGTGAAATGGGCTTTCCTTTTATTATGTTTCACAGTTAAATAAAATGAAGACCATTTGTAAGTCCTAGTGGTACATCTGTGTTGTGAATCAGGTGAAGAATCCTATATTACATCAATTGTCTGTGCTGCTTCTGAACAAAATGTCAAAGCCTGAATTCCAGCTTCGTTCTGTCTGCTGTCAGTTGCCTTCAAAGCAATTGACCTTGGTTGTCTTCTAGAGATTTTCTTCTCCTTTGGTTCTTCCCAGTGTACTATTTATCAGATCTTCCTCATCCTCCATCTCCCCAATGCTAGTTTTCAATGTGGCACATTGAAGGTTGCATCTTTCTTTCTTCCTAGTCTATTTCGTTCCCAAATAGAAATTTAACTAGTTTGTGCTTAACATTTACACAGCTGTCTGTCCAAAACTTCTGCTATCCAAATGAAAATCTCTGATGTCTCTCTGAAAGTTGCCAGCCAGACATTGAGATGTCAAGCTCAGTATTGTAAAACAATACCCTTAATCTTCCTCTGACTGTTCTGTCTTCTGTATATATACCCTTGATGTCTTTTGAAAGCTTTCTTATCTTGCCAGTTGCTCAAGGTTTTCATCTGGAACTCATCTTTTTCGAAATGTGTATCTAGATGTGTCCAGGCAATGCATATGACTTGCAAACTCTGCACGATATTACTAACATAAGGACTTTTTTTAACCATTGTGAATCAAAAATACTTGTTCTGTGTCTTAATACTTTGAAATCAATTGCAGGAACACCTATTCTTTGACCTTGCAATTTGCCCTGTTTCAGAAATCCCATCTGAAACAATGATACATTTTCTTCATCCATCACTTTAGCTATGACTGTACTAAGAAATATGCATTGCCTAGCTTATACCAGCAATTTTTTCACACAGAAACAACTTCATTCTGGAAACCCTTCACAACTAGTTTTTCCTCTTAACTCTTTCAGTATTAGATCAAAAACCACCTCCAGCCAGCTCAGTCTCATGCTTTGGATGTAATCTCTTCTCATTCTGTTGTTTTTGAACAGTTCTGGTCTACCCAAAGACTATGTCTACATAGTTGTATAACTCAGCTCTTGATGCCAACTCATGCATGACACGTCACTAACACATCAAATTTGTGTCCACATCTGACGTAACTGTGCCTTTCAAGTTCCTGCATGCTGGTTCAGTCTAGTGTCATGATGCACTATGGAGCCAGTAACGAACAGCTGAGAGAGGCTCAGAGAAGCTTCCTCAACTCCTTCATATTCATACCAGCAATATTAATATTTCTAGCACCATTAAGTCAAGGAGGTGGCTTAGATCTTTGTTTCTTACTCTCAATATCAAAATCAGTACGGAACCCTTACAAAGTCAATCACCCCATGCCAGGGAGGTGGAGACTGAGCAGACAAGAGGAAGTTGAGGTGGTTTTAGTCAATCTCTGTGACCTTGAGCTGAAAGGATTTAGAAATATTCTCAATAGTCACCCAGGAGCCACTGCATTCACACTGGGATTCACCAATGAGAGGTGGCAGTTTCCCTAAACTGCCTCTCAGGTGTATGGACCATGTAAGTGCTTTCAGTCTGCTTCAAAGCAAATGCCACGCAGATGACATTGAACAGAAGGTGGGTTAGACTAACCCGTTTGAAAGGGAGTAGGTATACTCACAAGGTCAGTTACTTCTGGGAGCAAATTTAAGAAACTGCTTTTTTAATATTAGTTATTGCCTTTCAGGCACTTCAGGTATGGTTCCTGACTATTTAGGTGTGCCTGCTCAATTTTGAGTTGAAGTCATACAAATAAGCTAAAACAGCCTTCAGCGATGATTTTCAGTCTTGTCAGACAGTGTTGATTTGTGAATGCAGGTGGATAAAAGTCAATGCAACTGAAGTAGTTACCACTCCCAGATGTTTGCTCTGGTCCTCTATGGAGATTGCCACCCCAGGACCAAGGAGACCTGCAGTTGTTAGGAACCAATTCCTTAAACCACTGCAGCTTTCATCGTGCCTTGCTAAGTCTGCTGGCGCTGATTCCAGGTTCCCTCACTGCTCAAGGCTGTAAATTTGGGGTTTTCAAGAGCTGCTTCAAATTTTTTTCAGCTCTCCCTGACATTGGGCAGCACTGTGTAGACAGGAGGCTGCCAATAGCTGAGGGTATTAACAGCATCAGCTGTCAAAAGTCACTCTTGTTACCCTTGTGAGTCAGTACTCCATCCTCACCATGAAATGGACAGAAAGAGCTCGTGGGCAATCCCTGCTTCTCCACTGGGAAACAAGACCAAAGGGTGGATATGAGGCGCTGTGTCTTCCACTGCTGTGCTGGAAGCATGCTGGGCTTCCCCTTTCTGAGCAGTGGTGGAGCACACCCGAGCCAAGGCCCCGCTAGGGAATGTGCTGGTGCAGCCCTAAGATGGCTCTGGAGTCTCTGCAGAGCTTTCCCTGTGGCACCTGAGCTCTGGAGCGGTACTAGGAAATTTGATAAGCAAATCACACACTATCAAATATAATAATGAAGATAACTGATTAAGGTCAATCTCTTTAATTACATTACGGACCTACACTCTCCACAGGAGTATGTGCTATAGAATGGTGAATTTGACAGTCAGATTTCTACATTATTTTGAAAGTCGTAACAAACCATTTGCATGCAGACTTCCCTATCTGTCTGCAGGAGAAGCAAGTAAATTTTGTTTTATTCTGAATGGTGTATGAAATGAGTGTTGCTGAAGAGCTGAGTTTCATGCAGTATGGTCTCAGTGTGGGTGTGGGTTAATAGTAAGAGCAAGAGAAAAGATGTCCTGCTCAGGTTAAATCTCTTTCTTCCGTCATTCTCATTACATGAAGGCCTGTAAATCTCCAGCCATAAGGCCAGCCAGGTGTGCATATGAAGAGAGAACTTAGGCTGTCATTTTCAAAGGAGTTGAAGACACTTAGGGGCTGTTGAAATGCAGTTTACAGTTCATTAAACCTTCAGTAATTGTTGCTTTCCATAAATTAATATTTATTATCTGTGTTGTAGTAATAACAGGTGCATTTCTCAAGTAAAAGGATTTACTCTGTTAGGTGCAGGAGATGACTGAAGAAGACTTTGCTTGAATACTAGCACACCAAAACAATGGATCCACTTGTATATTTGTAATTAATATTTTTTTCAATTTTTTTTTTTTTTTTGCCTTTGAAGGACTGGCAAAATATGAAAATGAAGCCTCAGCTAGAAAAAAAAACATAGGTAACTCCAGTAGATTGTTCTGCTGAATACATTTTTGAAATGTAGCTGGTAGGACCAGTGCAGTACTACATAGCTTTCACAATGGTTAGTTGGCCTCAGTTAGTACACAACCTCTAAACTGCAGCAGTAACCTCCTTTTGTTTATGTTCCCCTCCTGGATGACTGTTCTCATTTTAGTTCATTTCTTTCCGTTTATTAATACCCATCTGTCCCACGGGTTCCTCTGCTGAGAAAAAAAAAAAAGTCATTGGTAAGCTTCCGTGCTACAATATTTAGAGCATCACAAATCATAGACGTATCATGAAACACATATGAACACTTCCTTATGCCCCTTGGTTGAGGGAGGCTGCTTGGAAATGCGTCTGCACTTTAATCCTTGGGAACATACATCAGTAAACCATGGTACGAACTATGAAAATTCTTAATGGAAAGTAAAATAGATGTTTCATAAAAATAAGTTGTTGCAAAAGTAAAGGTGGAAGGGACTTTTTGTTGAGGCCATTATTTGTGGCGAACAGAAGTTCAAGATCTGACAGCAAAAATACCATTCAGAGTTGCCTTCCTTTTCCTTTAATTCAGGCATATTGTGGTTGTTTCAGCTTGAGTGCCCTCCGAAGTTTCACTTAAATAAATCTGTGTGTTAATATGGGAGAAGAATGTATAGCTTGCTACACAGAGATCTTCTTTGTTGATTAAAAAAAAAAAAACAACCAGAGGGACAACTTTTTATTAAAGTGTTTGGGTTGTTTTCTAGAATTGTTTGATTAGCAATGACATTGAAGTTTAGATTATAATAGTCATACAGTCATGAAGTTATGATAAGAACTCTATGTAAGACTGAAAATTGAGTTGTATAACCAACAGAAATTATATGCATCTATATTAGAAAGGACAGCTAGGAAATAAACAAAAATTAACTTGGAGAGATTGCACATGAAAGCATGAGTGTTTGGAGGCTTCCCCCAAATTATATTTTTTAAATACCACTTAGCCAATATCTGATAAGATAGGCTAGGCAAACACTGCTTTCAAGTCAATGGTGAAGACTGCTGACTCTCCCTATTGATATACGCTGCAATGAAACTGATAATTTCAGTCTGATGGTCAGAAACAAACCTAGAAAAAATAGCATGTCAATTGACCCCATTAATCACAGTTTAATGTGACAACCAACACATCACTTGTGCTAGGGCATCTGACACTAAAGCTACTTTAATACAAAATATTTTCAAAATCTGGAGTTCCTAGGTGGTTATATTGATAGAAAAAATTCCTTTGCAACAATTTATTGATAATCTAAGTTACTGCTGGAATTAGTGAAAAATTACTGTTGGACAGTATAGCTGTAATCTCGTACATCCAATGCCCTAATCTCAGGTGAGAAGAGAAATATTTTACTGATTGTGTCAGTAAGTCTTCTCTGTTGTATCTCACAGCTCCCAACCCACCTACCATTCGAGAAGAGCTCTGTACAGCTTCTTATGATACCATTACTGTCCACTGGACGTCGGATGATGAGTTCAGTGTGGTCTCTTATGAGCTGCAGTACACCATCTTCACCGGACAGGCTAATGTTGTTAGTAAGTATAAACCTTCTCTTTTCTGATTCTGTTTCCTTATGGTTTCTCTGTAAACCAGATGCCTTTAAATATAAATGTCCCCATATGTCAAGAACAAAAGGAAAAATCTACCCTCTTTTAGTTT